>JAWQRP010000007.1:0-70884 GCA_033557875.1 Quadriops clusia | reverse complement strand
GCTGCAACTTCATTCTATTTTGTATACAACAACCATACGTGATGCAATCAGCTGATGCAATGTAGGACGTGAACAGGGTGAAGTTAGCTAACTGAAACACGTTTCAATTTGAAACATGTTTATTAAGCGCTTCTGGAATACGCTCAAAAAGAGGGCGCTCCCGGCCGAAACAAAGCATAAACCGCTTCATTTTTGCTCAAGAATATGCATCTACTGCGCATGTCCGTTACATTTAGAAACGCTACTATTGGTCACTAAAACTTAAACGCGTTTCACTTTACATTTTGGCCGAGTGAACGCAGGCATTATTATGACTCTATTTACTAAGTTAGAGCAATGGAATTTCAAAAATAAATTTTGTACCTACATAAACTGCTTAAAATATCTCTATGTACAGGATTAACTTTCGTAATTTCATTGTTTTAACATGGTAAATAGAGTCGTAATAATAAATCAATGCTTTCCGCGCGTGCGTCAATTTTTTGCAACAATGTTTATATCGTTATATGTAGATTGATTGCAGAACTGGAATATGTGAAAAATTGCCCTCCATCATCATTTTTATAGATTCATGTGCACCTGTGCAAAAGCTATGCGCGATAGAGCAAAATTTTACTTGGATTTTTTGGGGCCCTTTACACGCTGAGAAAAATCCTGAAATATTTATTACTCTAACCTTCTTAATAACAATGTAATTCAAGGTGACCGTAGATGGGCCACCCTGTACTGCTGCAGTAGGATAAGTTCTTGAGTTTCGAAAATACAATTTACATTGAGGGTTATATATATTGAGAGGAAGCAGCAAAAATTTCCCACATTTTTTCCCTTTACTCGCAATCATTTATTCCTATAAATACGTAGGTATATCGAAGAAAATGGAATTTCCCGCGGAAATTATCGCTCGTCATCGCCACCTAAACGTAACGAGACCCATTTTCCCAATCAACGAAATTATGAATTTCCAATTTGGCGCGGTGGCGGTCTCCTTTGTGCGGAGACAAAAGTGTTTCCGGGCGAGTCGTTCCGGCAGCGAGAATTGTAATAAACGGGGGCATTCATTAAATTGTTCTGGGCGAGCAATCGAGCCGCCCCTGAAAAATCGAGCTGCTTTCAGCCCCTAATCAATTTACAGCAGGCCGCGGAAAAACTACCACATTCTTCTGTCAGTCGCAGACCGCCCAACGAAGTGACGTGCCCTAATCTATTGTTAAGCCCTCGCTGGCGGATCCGCCGACCCTTTTATATTGTGCGCTTTCCACCGTCCGCATTACGGGACGCTCCAAATCACGGCCCCTTTGTGCGGTCGCGCAGAACTTGATTTTATATTCCTGCTGCTTTTGCTGCTTGCCTCTGCTTTGCTTTCTCTGCTTTGCTTTCCTCTGCTCTCCCGTTGGCCGCGCCGGCGGTCGCTGCTCTCAACGCTTCATTCGATTATTGTTTTGACTTCTAAATGCTTTATGACGATGGATTGCGTTGCCGCGTTTTGTACGGGGTTTAATGCGCTTTGCGCTTGGCTTTCCGACCCTCTCGTCCTATGCAAATTTTTAAAAAGAAGACCATAATTTTGTATGTAGTCCATATGTATTCCTATATACAGCATTGAGGACCCTTGAAATGAAACTGCGATTAATAATTGCTTTATTGCTGTAGTTCACTATAATGTATTAACCACCAACATATTATAACTATTTGATAGTATACGATTTATTTCTAACAAAAGACAACTGCTTTTGTTAAAAAAAGTACAACATATTCAAACTTTATGGCCATTAACTTTCAAAGATGATATTTAGAAGTCATGTAATGTAGTAAAAAATAAATAAACAACTATGCAAAATTTGACAACAAAAGGTCTGAAGATATTGTGAGTTTATAGCAAAATCGACCCTTTTCTGTAAAAATAAATCGTGCCAAAACGAAAAGTCGTTGTAAATTTCGCCCTATATAAAATCAAAACTTTAAGAAATAACTTTGTTAAAGAGTCTGTCCAAAAACACTATATAAGTACTCTCTGATGTTACTCTGCACCAAATTTTGTTTATGCCTAATATGGCGTGCACGACTTGCTTGGCGCGATGTTTTTGGCGAAGTGGTATGAGTGACTCATTTGAATAGAAATTTGGAATTGGTATTTTCCCCTGAAAGTATTTCTCATTCATCCTTGTTTCTAATAGCAGTTTCCGTTCTTCACTGTTTATAATAGCAAAATTATTATCCTCAAGAGGAATTGCCGTTCTAATTAATTTTTAATGAAATTTGCATTATACTCAAGCGCTACATCCAAATATGCACTAATCACCCACCCTCAATAGCACGGTAAATAATAAGGACTATCTCTCCAATTAGCAGGAGCATTAAAGAGCAGCTAATAGCCAGAGACATCCAAAGTCAATATTAATTATTCAATGATCTCAAATTGAAAAGTGATTTGTGCCAGCGAGGAGGGTTGTGTTTATGCGGTACCCCCGAACTCTTAATCTCTCTCAATTACCCCCGGCAAGCTTCGCCGCTCTCGGATCCGCGCCCCAGCCACCCCCACCCCCGCACCCGGTCGGAGTTGCTCCACCCTCGACCCCCATTTGGAAACAGTTCTCTGCACGCTAACTGCTTTCCCCTTGCATTCTAACCTCCTGTTTGCGTTGTTCAGTTTTCTACCTTTTACATTATTAATCAATAATCCATTTTATAGACCCTTAATCCAGATACATTAAATAATGTAAGTATGGATGGCATGTAACCCAATCATTAAATAATTTTAAATATATTATTAATCGTAACAATCCAACTTTTCATAGAAACAGTCTAACTTTCATAAAATTAATCATGTACGATACAATTTAAATTTTTGTAACGACGTGTATGTCTCTTTACATTGATCATTTTTTTTAATGTATGTAATGCGAAAACGATATGAAGAAGTTGCGAATACAACGTCAACTTCAGTCAAGATTTTTTGGGGCCTCCAGGGAAAGCGATCTTCTCAAGGTCAATTTATTTCATAAATATCAAAGGAGCAGGGACGCGAAGAACTCGTTCGATCACATCGAATTTAGAGCGGCTCGTCCCTCTGCAATATGCAAAATAAGTTCCCTCCTGTATTGGAGGCGAAACGACATGGCAAGGAGTGTTGTCCCGGGAGTTGGGTTCGCACTTCTTTGTTTCCCGTCCTCCCTCGGGAATCAGCAGCCTCTTTCCCGGAAAGCCGTACAACAGAAAACTGTCACATATATCGCGCTACATCTTCCCAAATGCCACTAAATATATTGCTGTGGATTGCATTGAAATAACAACGGCTTTTATCTTCTGATATAAATGTGATGCCGGAAGAAATAGGACGAATAAATCACTGGGAGCCACGGCACCTTGTGGCTTTGCGGGTCTGTTTTTGTCGCAAACGAAGTAGACACATGCACCTTTGTTTTATAATATTACAAAAAATACCTCTCATATTTTATATATTTAAAAGGGGGTACATATCAAAACGAACGTTATATCCTTCACGAATCAAGATGTTAAGTTAATTTGAATATAAAAACATAACACTCTTTGAATTCAAAAGTAGTCATTTCTATTATTTTAAAGTAATTACTAAAGTATTTGTTACATAATTTAGCGTTCATTTTCGAACACTCTCTATATTCGATTATAAAATACAATAATAATGCAAGATGTATTAAAAAGCTCACTAAACCCCACATTCGTTTATTATAGAATTCATGTCTAAACATTTGTTTTCCGTCGAAACTCGACAAGCGAATTTTCATCACATTTTGACTGACCAAACGAAAATATATTAAGCCCCAGGGAACATTATGCGCAAATTGATTAAATCCAAAATAATCACAAACGCAATTAATGCAAATAAAATAAACTAAACGAATTAACAGACGTTTATGTGCGGCAACAACGCATTTTAATTGAAATTATTTAAAACGGCTTGTTTTGCCCGGGAAACGTGTTTTTGTGAGCGAAATTAGCGCGGCAGAAAGTTATTTCCAACTATCGGCTAAATGCATTAAAATTCGGATTATTTTATTTTGCGTGCAGAGAGCGCGTACCAAATTAAAATCGCCGGATTGAATTATGTTTGCAAAATTCAAATAAATAATTAAACGTGCGCTAATTGGCAAATTTATTATTAGGTATTAACATTTTATAATGTGAAATATGTAATATTAAAATATTTTACTCTCGCGTTTGAAAATGTCAATTCCCCGTTGTGATTAATAATAAATAGTAGGAATAGTAATTAATAATCTGTTTTTAAACAAATGTACTGGGCTTATGCAACCAAGTTAACACCATTTGTGTTTATTGTGACTTGTAGCGTAACATTACGATTTCTGGTTTTGAGTACATAGGTATATTATTATATATCCAAAAATCTATATATTATAGGTAGATATTACACCAAAGTATATGTTCTAAAAGCCCCCAAACCCCATTCTTGTGAATTCCTGGGGATCCGTTGCAATTCGGATAAGTTATTGGTTCGCACGATTCAGACATTTCGGTGACAGCGGACGTGTTTCGATTCCGTACAGTTTCATTCCACGACTCGGACAAATTCCCCGGAGGAAATAAAAGCTTCATCGACTCCGGCCGGAGCGGCGGAGAAATTGCCCGGAACACACGAAGAGGGGCTGTAAAACTCCGGAGTCTCTTCCATGACCTATTTCGGCGTGCCGGTCGCCTCATTTGCTGGATTATTAACAGTACATTCACGACTCGAATTCTCGGTTGCTTTAATGCCATCTTCCGCAGCGCGGAGTTTCCAGATTAATTAATCAACTTATAACTTGATTCTTTAATTGCTCCTCACTTATTTTATACTTCATGCTTTGAAAGTAATTATTCACAATATGTAATAATCTGGTTAGCAGACGTTAGTAGTTTCATCTTTTTTGAAATCTTATAAACATTTTATTTTATTTTTGTTTTATATTTAATTTATTTTTAATTTCGCTTTTATTGCACCATTCCGATTGAATGCGGTAGTTTTATAGGCCACTGGCCATGCCGGGCCTAAGTTTATAAAATAATAAATAAAATGTTAAGTGCCTAATAGGTCGAGTGGAGCGGTTGCGGTGCTGCCAACGTTCAGCAGTAAAATGCATCAGCCGAAACGCGGAAAGCCAGCTTTATTGCATGCCGGGCACAATAGGAGCAATTCAAATGCGGGGCACATATAATAACGCGGACTTTATTGTTTGTAGTGCCATCCTGTTCACTCTCCCGAGAAAATAAAACTGCCACAAATCTCCTGTAACGCCGGAGGGCTTCGCGCCCTCTCCCTATTATCACGGTATACAGAGGGGCTGTTATTTTATTTACGAAGAAAGCGCCAGAGGGTAACTTGTAATATCATCCATCTACTGCAAGTTTTCTCGCTTCTCGTTTTTCCGCCGCGCCGCGGCTTCGCTTCCCTGCGAGCATCAACACTATTATATACACGTACATGAATATAAAAAATCCTTTCAGTCTTGTTTAATGAAAAAAGGATGGGGAGGAGTTCAGAACAGGCTGTACATAATAGAATAAGATGGTTGAATTGAGGCTGATATTACACGCTATTTTTTATTTAAGTTTAATACTTATATTATTATTAAAATATTTGCATAGATAAGTATTTGTTTTAATAATTTTCTAAAATACATTCATTCCTTTTTATGAACTTTCTCATATATTTTTAAATGGGCATTGAGAATTAACAATAGTAAAGACCTCAATGTCCTTTAAGAAAACCATCTACGTATATTATTAATACACTTTGGGTTAAACCGTAGGTATTAATACTGCTTCACATAATAACTATAATGACTTAAGTAGAAATAAATTCTCTAAGGTTTGGATTAAAATCTTTAACGGAATGTGTCGTCGGATGTTTGTGGTGGTGCCTCAGCGAGAGTGAATTAAATGGAACTATCCAATTAAAAAGTCTGAAAAGATTTCCAACCCTTTCATCGTTAGGGGGTAGTTGAAGCCAGAGCAGTCATCAAGAAGGCGCAAGCGTGTATTGAAGGGTCGCCTCTCTCTCGCTTTAAAAAGCGGCGGAGTATTTTTCCATGGAAACACGCTCAGAGTCGCTTTAAAAGGTCTGAAGCTCGTTCTTTATTTACCACCGCAGGAACGGGATGGAAATAAAGCGCGGCATTAAGCGGAGCTGACAGCTAGCAAGGGCGGATGGGGACGCTAAATGGATTAGATACCGACAGGGGGAATGAAAAAATATTACACAACTAGCGATGATAAAAAGGTGCGATTTTAATCCTTCACACGAGGGTGGATCAACACAGATTTTATTTGCATCAGTTTGCCGTCTTGTTTCCTGCTAGCCAGGGGTGGATTAGCTTTTGAATTAATTCCGATGATTTAATAATATGATTAGAAAACCCCCCGTTCCGGGGTCGAAGCGACGGATGACTCAGTCCTTATTTGCATTTTTGTTGTTTTAAGCTTAATGCCCAAGTTGCTGTAAAGTTATCTCTTTGAAGTGTTGACTTACTCATACAATAATGTATGGTATTATTGCAGGGATAAAATAAACACACGATCGGTTAATCGAATAATATTGGTCGAGGGCCGCTAGTGGCCCTAAGTGCAGAAGAGGAAATTATTAGGGGAGAGGTGGAAAAAGTGCAGAGCACAAGAAATGGTGGCATGAATGCTAACAGTCTGGAACTGTATAGTACAGTGGGCGACAACAAAACAGTAACCGCGAACATGAGAGCATTATTAGTTATTACAAGGGGACAAGCTGCGCCATTAAGCAACATATTGTCCATTATGGGGTATAACGTTTACGTTATAAGCATGGAGAGTCACTTAGGGCTGATTCACATCCGAGAGTGCCGTGCTCGAGAGAACCCTCCTCGCTTTGCTCCTCGGTGTATCACCCCTCATTGCTAATGCTCCGCTTGTCGTCTATTGTGTTATGTTCATCTGTCACGAACGCGAAGCTGGCAATTGCGGCCTTATGAGATTAGAATTGCTCGGTAATAATACCGAATGCAGCGTGATAAGGTTTTACTCAATTTCAGATGCGGAATGTTTTGCATCTGCTACTTGAATTTCAATCCTCACTCCTACTCACGATCACTACAATCTGGAATAGAAGCGGTACTACCGGAATGGAATGAAGGTTTATTTTATCGGCGTAACACAATCTTGCAAAGTCACTTTGACTTATTATTTACAAATGGTCATTAACTAAAGCAGGTACCTAACGCATGTTACTAAATTTAGTTTCTTTTATCATGTGTAGTTACCTGTTTTATTAGCTACTAACCACGAGTTTAAATAATATACATTTTCTCCCGAGTGGAAGTAATACGCACTTTACATACCTACTTTTTACCTAAAACTAATCTGTAATATCAAACATTACTCCCTAGGCATCTATGAGTTATTATTTCCCACTTGATAGTGGCGCCATTTGCCATAAAATTAGTAATCTACTTTATTCCCTTGGAAGATTTTGACACTTTACTCCCTCTCGACTGTGCTGCCAATTTCTTTAGAAAATTGCATAAAGTGTTCAAATTAAGAATTAACATCAGTCGCATAGCTGTAATACTATAGCAACCAGGATAAAAATACATAACCTCAACTGTCATACATCACGTTTCCCTTAGACTATTATTTTATTTTTTACAAAATAACTATTAACGCTCGGGGGAAAAGTTTTCTTTACACATTCGGGAGTTATACACGTATTACTTCCTCGAATTTTTAATGTCCTCGACTCGCTACGCTCGTCTCGGCCATTAACCAAAATTCTCGGGAGCAATACGTTGTCTAACTCCCTTGTTGTATAAATAACTAGTACGCCCACTATACGATATTAGGCAAATGGACATGTAGGCATAAGAAGGAACAAATATTTGTGTTTGACGGATTGCCTATATCATGAGAGTCTATATTTTATTTCTGGGTTGACTGCACATGCGAGAATAAGCGAAGCCGTAATAACATATTTTATATGATTATAGCACGTTCAATTCCTGAAATTCGCATTAAACTCGTTACGTAGAGGGGATGAACTCGGAAAATTTGCGCCGAACCAATGAGCGACATAAATAATAAATTAAATTATTGTAATGCCGCGATTCGAAAGCGCAATTTCTATATAAAACAAATAAATTCTCGCCGGCCATAGAACAACAAAATGCTGTTTACGGTTAACCAGCATTAATGCTGCGGTAATTCGGATATGGGCGAGAAATTAAATCCGTGTACTTGTTACAGTACGGAATTAATTACAGGAAATAACGATAATTACTTTCCGGGCAATACATCCCCCTTTCGTCCTCGCCAAAATGTTTTCAATTTCTACCCCTATCGCCCACACACATTTTGCGCACCAATTATTTCACATCCAAACGTTTCCACGCTTTTACACGGGAACCATTTCAACCGTTTTTCGCTCTGGTAATTCCCCACGCCGCACAGTGCCGCCGCGTCGCGTCGGTCTGCCAACTATTTCCCAGTTTAACCTTTTTTAAGTCCAACCAATTTCCAGACCATCTATTTTTCGGTCCTTCTGTGGTTCTGTCCTTCCATTGTTCGGTAGTTCTGTTGTTCAGTTCTTCCACTTTTAAGTCCTTCCATTTTCAGTTCATTCATTTTTCAATATAGGTATCCATTTTTGAGTGTATTCGTTTTTCAGTCCATTCATTTTTCAGTGTATTCGTTTTTCAGTCTATTCATTTTTCAGTCTATTCATTTTTCAGTGTATTCGTTTTCAGTCTATTCATTTTTCAGACTATCTATTTTTTAGATCATTTATTTCCCAGTCCAGTCATTTTTCAGAGAATTTATGTTTTTGACCATCTATTTTCCAGTTCATCCATTTGTCAACTACCCATTTTCTCCCACTTACGGTTTTCACCCCCCAACCTATTAGCATCTTTATAGCCCTTGCACTTCTAATCATTTTACTCGGCCTAATCCTCTTTCATCCCTTCGCCTATTTCATATATCGACGGCTAAAGCGACGAACGCCGAGGGGTCGTTTGTCCCGTTTCAGCTTGTACAGAGGGCCCGAGGGTGGAAATAATAACAGAGGGCGTTTATTAGCGCCCGACTGCAGCCATCCAATGTGTTTTGATAGCGCGGCGCAAACACTAAATTTCGCCATAATAAAACATTTCGTATCGATCATGGCCGTCAAAGTTATATTGGCAGTAAAATTCGGGATAGACGGCACTCGGGCATCGCGTGCAGGGTGTTAAATTCGCAATGACGCCGGCAATAAAACCGGCAATTGCACGAAGTGCTGCGACGCGGATCATCTCCCGCTTCACACATAACCTCAATTTATGCCGCGTGGAATTTGTATGCATTGAGGATACCTTGTCACCCCATCGCCAACGCGCCAGTTCAACGCTTCCATAGAATTATCGCCCTTGCTGGTGCTGCTGCTGGTGCTACGTGGCAAATGGTTTGTTTCGCCCCCTCACGCGTAGAACACATGTTCCCAAACATACTACACACACATGACTAAAATCTACGTTTGTACAAATATATATTTTATAAATTGTAAAGGACTGTTCTTCACGAACCAACCCCACTTGGTTACTACATCACGAAGTATTGCAAAAATTTTAATTAAGACTCTTAAAACGATGTATGATAGATACGTTGTCTAATGTACCAAGAAATTAGCCTTATTGTTTTATGCCATCATATTCAGGAAAGAGCAACAGAATATTCGGTAAATTTGAATACGAATTTTTTATGAAAGATTACGATAGTGTGAGTGTAATAAATGATTTATTTATTTATTTAAAAAGTCATTTAATTGTAGGTGATGTCAATTTTCACTAGTTAAAGATGTATGAATTAGGGCATTGTCTTTAAAAATTAAACAATTTTAAAAACATTCGCCCAAATATGCTATTGTTTGAACCTATAAATCACGATGGCAAATGACGTATAGTAAAATTACTGTATTATATTTGTATAGTCAAAATCTAATATAAAAATATGATCATGGATTTTAAAATATCTGCGCACATTGTCACATATTAAACTTAAATTCAAGAACCAACTTATAGTAGGCCGCGGTATTCAAAGCAGCAGAGTCCCCCAACATTTTCTTCGTTTTATTAAAAAGTTCGTCCGTTTGAAAACCTTCTTTAACAAAGAACTTAATTACAGCACGATGTTAAAATTTTCCATTATCTAGCGGAACCAACGAGAGCCTACCTTAGAAACATCGTAGACCAAGAACGGATTTGCGTATAAAGTTCACACTTCACAGGTTTTCTCATAAAAAAATGACAGTTCCCCGATTCCAACAATGAATAAAGACTTCAAAATTCTTACAGAGGTGCTGATATGGCCTCTTCTTCTCGTTCCGTAAAGAAAGAAATTTTCAAACCACTATATGTTTGTTTACAAAAGTCCAACACTATCATTGATTAGTCCGGAACGTTCAATGGGTTCTTTCTACGGTCAGAAACCGAAAATAAAATTTTTAAAACGCGGAACCGTCTGGCAATGCCGTGAAGAACGAAATGCAAAAAAATGCGTACACTTTTTGTAGAGAACCCGACAGAAATGACACTTCTCAAAACAAAACCATAGCAACCGTCCTCTTTTTTCTGTTCGAATACTTGGTTGCATAAATTTGGATGCAACAAACAAAAATTAGCAATTGTAAAACAATTCCAAGTTAACAAATATCGCATAGGTAATAATATCGACATTAAAAGCAATTTTTTAAAAATTCAAGCGCCCGCCTATCTGTACGAAATTGCTGTATACCTTCCCGGGAACTTATTTCTCGTTAGTAGCGCCAACAAACGCTTTAAAAATGCAACGATTACAAAGGGGCCGTAGAGTGAGTTATCAATATTAAATAAACAGAAATCACAAGGTATGTGAAAAGCATTAGCACGGAACGAGTTTTCTGTTTTCCCTTAAATATTTAAGGGGGAAAATTGATGGATTGATTTAAATATGAATAAGCTTGTTTTCCACGGGCTAAACTCAATTGGACGGGCTTTTTAGTCTTAGCGCCCTTAATAAATTATGAAGCGCTCGCAAAGCAGCGATGCTTTGCTAATGGGCACATGGGCAATTGTAAACTTTCTTTAATTAGAAACTGGAATAAAATAGCCGGCTATAACAAGTTTATAACGAGTCGATTTTAAGTATGCACCTTTAACTTATTGGACGGGTAAAGTTTGCTGCACGGTATTCTAATTTTACTACCATTTACTTATTTACGAATTAGCCTTGGCTTTAATTATTTATTATATATCAAGTAGAAAAAAACACATTTTTTCTCTTACACTTTTTGAGCTTTCAGGCAATCAAGAAGACAATTAATTAACAAAGATCATGTCTTTCCGTGTCTACTATTTATTACATTCTGTATTTTTGCTTTCTTCTACCTTATGATATGATGTTCATCTTGCAGAATACGGATAGTTAGACTCAAAGGGGACACAGTCGTTTATTCTTTAATTTCTTTATTATTTATCAGTTCAAAAAATACTATTTTTTTCTAATTCTGGCATAAAAAGTGACATTTTGCGAAATCGACTAGCGTTGACAAAAGGTTTACTTTTCCTAAGTAGTTAGAAGTAAAAGCCGAGTTACACGATGATAGTTTTTGCGAGAATTGCTATCGCGTGTGTAATTCTTATGAGAATATGCACCAAGCATGGCGATAACACGTGATAATTGGCAAATAGACATGTAGACATCACATTATCATTTAACGTTTCAGCTTCTAAATAATGAATATCGTGCAATTTTAGGTTAACGCTTATTTACTAGTATTATGTAAATGATTCTACATAAATCAGCGCTGAATATTATACATAACATCATGCATTTTAGAAATAAAAAAAAATGCCAAAATTAGAAAAAATCTTATGTGCAACACGTTGTGGAATGCCATTTTGTGTAACTTGTTTGATATTGTAAAACTCGCTCGCTGCGTTCGCTCGTTTCAAAACATCAAACGCGTTACAATAAATCGTGTATTCCACAACTGATTGCATAAATAGTTATTTATAATGCTTTAATGAATTTCTTTTGTTGCAGATGGAATCTGTCTCACATGCTTAAAAAATACATCGTTCAATTTGCATAAAAATATGGTATTAGCGAAATTTATCTACTTATATGTAATATCCTGACGAGATAAATATTGATTTAAACTTGAAAGATACCTCAACTTTTTCCCGCAATAATTAGGATATGTAAAAGTTTCACTTCCTTAGATTTCGACACGCGGAGTACCGTAAAGTCTCGAGTATAATACGCATGCTTGATTAGGAACCACATTTTCAGTAAAAAAATAAATTTTGAAAATAATATGCATTAATAATTTTTCAATACTTAATTTAAAATTTGTACAAATATTTGTTAGTATACCTAATTTAAATGTTTAATAAATCATGAATTGCAAAGTTATGCAGCACACGTGTTACGACAATGTCTTACACCTTCTGCTTGTTCAGTTTTTATTCATAAAAACTACTTTGACAAAAAATTTCCATCTTTTACTCGAGTATAATACGCACCGTCATTTTTACGGACCAAATTATGAAAAAAAAGTGCGTATTATACTTGAGACTTTACGGTAAGTGTTTGTCCGCACCGCTAGTCACATGTGCTTCATGCATTGAGTCCCAGAGGAGCGACTGTAGGCACGAACAAATGCAAAATGTGCATACAGCAGTCGAATTGTTAATGTTGTTGTCGATGCGGCGCGGCGTCGACGTCCCATCAATGCATTACCGACGAATAATTAAGCGAAATGAGTTCACGGCGCTGCGCACAAACTATTAAGGAGTAAATTGTGGTGTAAAATTTTAATTGCCACCTCGAAGAATCGCCGGGAAAAAATCGAGCGAGCTTTGAATTTCATTTTCCACTTTGAAACGCTAGCGTAGGAGGACGAGGCACTGCTAGCGCCCCGGGCAGGCGGAGCGCGAACTAAGTGTTAATTGGACTAATTAGGAGAGCTGCGATTACCGCAAGAGTAAATAAGGGCTGGTAGTTCGAGTGTAACAAGTCAAGAAATTGAAAAAGCTCCATCTTGATCTTGTACATAACTAGTTTTCTTTTAGATTAATATTATTTGTCTTCATTCCATTCGTAACTACATGTAAATTAAAACAATATATTTATTAATCAGTATTTTAAAATGGATGTAATATTTCCTGTACGATTAATAAATTTTTACAAGAAAATAAATAGTGGATTTTGTTGTTGGAGAGTCCTTGATGGGATGTTTAATATTTGAAGTAAAAAGAAGTACATACTTTACCAGTTTTAAAATTAATTCTTTTTTATTTAAATTTAATTTTTTTTTATTTAAATTTTAAATTTAAATACAAGTGCTCACGTCGTAATTTTAACATTTCATACGGGTATAGATATATACTAAATCTAAAATTTTATGTAAAAAATCACTTCCCTCATACATTTTCTCTTTTCAGTCAAACCTGCTAATTAATTTAAGTTGTATAAATTGACCCTCGTCGCTGTACTCATACTGACATTTATTGAAAGTGTTACTACTGTAGACTGAAGATGACGATGTGATTAACATTGCTTAGTCTCTTTTGTAGAATTTCACCACAAATGATTTATTATTATTGCTGTTTACTTCGTTATATAGAATTAAGAGTCAAGTTTGTCGAGATTCTTGGGTTGATAGAACCAATAATGCAAACTGATACAACGTTTCTTAAGAAATTTGTAAATCTCTATCGTCTGCTAATTTTAATTTTTGTAACCTTTGTACACACAGAAAACTATTTTGTCAATTAGTGAGAGAATATTATCTCAAAATTATTTATTTACATTAAATACATATTTCTTTAATCGAAAAAATGTACAGCAGAACTCCATTTATCCGAATTAATGTTTGTCAGACCTGATCCGGATAAGTAGAAATTCCGATAAACGGATCAATAAAAAAAAGATTGTGCTAAATGTTAAACGGAACACCGTTAAACAGTTGTCTATATTGAAAAAAAAATAGACGTGATTGATTCCTTGTTTAATTATTTATTCCTGAGGAATAAATAATTAAACAAGGAATCAATCACGTCTAATTTTTTTCAATTTGTCTGACCTTGTTGGGATTTTCATTTATTTGTCTATATATTTATTGTTGCAATCGCCCACGCCAAAGATTAGGACTACGACTTCTGGAAATTTAGCCATTGCTATAATTTCTACATGTTCATTGTGTTCTTTAACGTGCGCGTGGATTCTACTTACAACACACGGCTTTACATCTCTCCCGGACGATGAGGCACTAATACATTTTTTCCTAATTAGAAAAATCATCGTCTTGGTGGGGATCGAACCTAATTATATTTAAAGCTCTAGATATTTGGTAAGTCTATAATTCTTCAACTGTCTCTAGCTCTAGCTATTTAGTAGGTCTATGATCATTTAACTGTCTTTAAAACCCTAAATGTTTAGTAAGGCTTGAATCTTTTAACTGTTTTTAAAGCCCTAGATATATTGTAAGTCTATAATTCTTTAAGTGTCTTTAAAAGCCTTACATCGTCTTCACTCCTTTAACTGCTTTTAAAGCCCTAGATCATTGGAACGTCTTCATTCCTTTAACTGCCTTTAAAGCCCTAGATTTTTGGTAAGTCTTCACTCTTTTAACTTAGATAGTTGGTATGTCTTCACTCCTTTCTGTTTTTAAAACCCTAGATCTTTGGTACGTCTTTACTCTTTTAACTGTCTTTAAATCCCTGGATCTTTGGTAGGGGTTCACTCCTTTAACTGTCTTTAAATCCCTGGATCTGTGGTAAGTCTTCACTCATTTAACTGTCTTTAAAGCCCTAGCTGTTTGGTAGGTCTTCTAACTTTGTTTCTTATAAACATTAATTGAATCCTTCAAGGCATTCAATCGAATAATTAGCGATTCGAATGACTAGAGTTCGGATAAATGGAGTTCTACTGTATTCTTAAATCAAGGAAATACATGAAATTAAGTAAAGAGAAATAAATTCTTAAAGAAAGATAATTCGTCATATTGAAACAACAATATATTTTCTTAGTATATCCAGTATTTGATTAAGCAAGCATCTCGAGAAGTTAAACGAAGACAAATAAAATATAAAAATATATTTTCTCATCACTAGTAAATTTTTTGTATCCCTTGGAATAGGGAATGTTTCAAGGAACTACACTTTTCTCTACTTTACACCATAAATATTTCATAGGTGAGAAAATAAAAGTTTCAAATGAAGATATTTAATTGTGGATGTGGGAATAAATATTTAGTTTTCTATAACTCATTACCAGTCTTACCTGGTAAACACTTTGCTATGCATAGAGTCCTGAGGATGCCACCTTAGGTAGTGAAACCGGTACCCTGACTAAAACTTAAAACTGGGAAAATACTTCTTTTTACTCTAAATAAGAAGTTGGAATTAAGTTTAAATTAATTAATGTCGAAATGCGCAAGGTACATTTAGAGGGGTTCCATGTTTTAATTTAAGTAAATGGAGGAATAAAAACGTCAGCAAACTCCGGATGTGACGCATAAAGCCCACGCGATACATAAAAATGAATGGGTACAAAAGAACAAATAAAAGAAGTGTATGAAAGGGTGCACAAAGAGGATGACGCGTCGCGTCAAGCGAGGGCCAGGAGCGTCGCAACGCCGACGAACGAACGTCAGGATAAATAACATAACACATTGCAGAGGTAATGTCACGGAGCGGAGTGAATGTAAATACAAGTGGATACTCTAAACGCTCCACATTTCATCTCGTGCAACTTGAAAAATCACGTGCGATATCGCGCATTCCGTTTTGTGTACAGCGGCATGTGTGAAAAATTACGGCGCCCTTTTTTCAGGGGAGGGCGAACTCGGGTTCCAAGCCAAATGACATATTATGCGTCAGCGCCAATAGCCCGGATTGTATGTCTCTTTTCGAGATAAAAGCTCTGTAAAAATGAAAAAGCTACAACTTTTAAAAAAGGCCCTTTGATCATCAGAATACTGCGACGCATTATGGAGAATGCAGCAGCTCTGGCGGCGGCATCAGCAACAGCAGCAGCAGCAGCGTGTTCTCCGTCAAAAGACAACTTCCACCGCCGCCGCCGCACACGTCGCGACGCCCCATGGCCTCCCGCAACCAGCCCCCAACCCCCGGCGCCCGCGCCCCGCCAGCCCCCGCGGCCCCGCTTTGGCTCGCCGCTTCACGCCCCCTGGCGGTGCGGGTGTGAAGTGCTTTGTGACGCCTGAAATTCTCGCGGTTGACTCGCTCTCAGGAGATAATCCAATATCCTTACTGCTTTGCGCTTTTATAACGAGCTTCAACTGTGCTTTACTACGCTATATCTACTGTATGTACAGATAGATATATGGCCAACGTTATTATTGTGTAAAACGGGAGTAAGTACTTTGTGTGAAAATATTTCATGCCCTTGAGAAACTGTATCACTACAAAAACTTACAGTTACATAATTGGATTATCGGTTTACAATAATTAAATCATGCCGCACGTTCGTACCTCCAGTAATTGGAAAATTCTTTCGAAAATTAATTTTTAAAGCCAGCCTGTTATTTTCCCGCATGCAATTAACGAACGTTCCTTGCGGAACGCAAAGGTAATTTGTTCTCAGAACTCGTGATGCAAAATTAAAGGCGACATAAATTACAAAGTTATAGGTCATAAAATATTAACGGCTAATAATAGACAAAGCTCTTTTACGGCCCACCTAAAATCTGTTGTTATCATATTTAGTGCGAGGAGGAGCAGGGCTGCCACCACAGCGGGTCTTTAAAGATAAATAACCCTAGACGTATTTATTTTATGGCGCGGCGTTTCGCTATGCATTACGGTTTTGTAAAGTTGGCAGCACGGCTCCCGACGCCGCGAAGCAACAAAACTATTATGGCAGAATGGGAATAAAAGTCTAAATGCTCGGAATGGGATACCCGGGATATGAAACACAAGATGGGAAAGTCGCCCCAATAAGGTACGCTCAGAGACAAAATCTGTTTGAGAGCAGGATGGAGTATATTTACTCGAAAAGGAAATATGCCACCGATTGGGAAAAATGACCTGAAAAGTCACAAAGGGGGAAACTACTAGTCTAAATGTGGACAGTAATAAAAAATTATTATGTAAGGCACTATAAATAAGCAAAACAATAAATCTGGAAAACTCTAAATGTCAAAACTATAAATGTGGAAAACTATAAATGTGGAAAACTATAAAAGTGGTAAACTACAAATGTGGAAAACTATAAATGTGGAAAACTATAAATGTGGAAAACTATAAATGTGGTAAACTAGAAATGTGAAAAAGTCTAAAACGTGAATCACTATAAATGTGAAACAGTTTAAATGTGGAATATCGCAACGAAACTGCGAAACACAGTCCGGAAGAGGAAGCAGAACTTTAAATTTCCATATTGAACACACTTCTTTATGCAATTTAATTATATGGTCGGAACGGCGCACTTTTGAATTGATACCCTAGTTTATGAAAACTGCAGTCCCGTGCTCACCAGGGAATACTTTTATTTTGCTCCATCTGCGTTGGCCATGATCCAAGCTTACAAGTCTCGCACTCGGTTTTATCTCGATGAAATAGACTAAACGTTTAGGAATGATGCCAAGCCGCAAATCTCCAAACAAAGATGTTAGTTTGGAAGTTGGAGGTTGTTTTTATTTGCAGTCTTCTTAACAAACATTTCCTCCCATTTTCTAATTACCCCATTCAACATCTAAAAATATTTCAAAAACAACACAGCTAGTAAAATGTGCATCCATTTAGCTCCGTGCATTGCACACACGAAACAATGACAGGATAATATAGCTTCCGCTGGACGAAAAAAGAAGCCATTTGATTCATGTATCAGCAACTATTGATGTTGATGAGGCAATAACGCAGACTAAATGCTTCACAATTAGACGAAATAATTACAATTCGATAAGTGTATAGACACTATTAACTATCGAGCCTAGATATTCATAGTCAGTAGGCAGTAAATTCCCGGCATAGCGAATATAAACAGATGCTGGCAAAACGTTGGCTCTAATTTACAGCATCATAAATTGCCGGCCGACGGGAAACACTGATCGAGTACAAAAGCAGTAATCAATTTGACCATTCCGGGCCCACATGTTATTACACTGGTATCTCTGTGTAAATTCGCTAATTATTCAGTGTATGTATAATTGACCGTTGCGTTGGTTGGGCCAGCGAAATGAATTTTATTACTCCGGGAATATCTATTTATTATTCGGCCTCGCCTATTTATATTAATTTCGCATTTATTTGCGAAGAGTTTAACTAATCACTACATACTTGGTCGGAAATTCGCCCGCGGCGGCCGATAATTAATTTTGCAGAAAACCCAGAAATAATAATGTGTGTAATTACGGTCTCGCTGTTAATAACGATTTCTATTGCGCCATGTAATTCATCAATATTCAATTAATATTTATGCATAATATGCATCTATGTTATAACCGTGCGACCCATTTGGTGTGTACAAAAACAGTATATGCGATAATATAATAGCATTCTAAGATATAGCTAAAGTGCATTTATTGTCTTCTCATAAATATTTCAGAGTTTGCGAGAGAGTTTCGCGCTCTTCGTCGCCGTCGCAGCTCGCTGCGAATATTTCACGAATTCTTATCTAAAGGTGCATTATAACATATTCATGCGAGCAACACACGGTTCTGCAGCCGCCAAAGTCGTTCGACTTGTTACATCAAATATTTATGCTTCGCCGGAGCTTTTATATTCCTTTGAGATTTTTACTCCGGGTATATATGGCTGATATAAAAATTGTAAAGTATTATTGCCTTTAAACATTTTTATGTATCGTCTCCCTCTCAAGGCGTCTGCTTGCTGCATTTGTTACTTTGTAAAATAACGACCTGCATCGAATTGGCTCTGGTGTCGCAAATAAGCGGAAAAACGCCGATTCGTGTTAAGTCGAAGTTAAATGTAAATGTGCGGTGGAACATGCGTTGAAACGGCTCACAATGTGGTCGCCTTAGTTGAAACTCGAACAAAAATATTTTTTGTCGTTTAAGAATGATGAAAGGAAAAAACGGGTAAGTAGCGAGTAGGTCGCGAGCAGGATGGTATACATATAGATGAAACGTGATTTCAAAATCCAAATACAAATGTTAGATTTGGTTTTACGTGTTCAGCGTTCGAGAATCAACAAATGTAATAATATACATCCCTTACGTATGCGGGAACCGACCCGAACGATTTCCACAGACGTATACATATTACATACATCTGTATGCTAAAACAAACCAATCTCTGGGCAACAAGCTAAATCCATCCCTTAGAAATAGCATCGGCATCGCGCTGCCGCGCCGCTTTGTTCTCGCCCTCTGGATCCTCCGTGGAGGAGCGAGAGGGAGGTCGGGGAGAAGGCGGAAGGCAAGGTTGTTTGCGAGTTAGATTATTAACAACTCTGACTGCTAGAGGGCGGATTTGTCTGTGCGGAGCGCAGCGTCGGCGTCGGTGTCTTGTTTCTCCCCGAGACCGCAACTCGACCGCGGCGCTACACAAGTTTACATCCTAACCGCAACTAGGGTTAGGCGATGCGGTTTAGGGGTAAAGCTTTCCGTTCATTGCACCCACACTTACGTTGCTATGATCGCGTTTACACAGCTTCAACCCTTATAAACGTATTTCCCTCTACTTCTTCGATTTTCGCGCTCGAACCCTTTACCAAATTAAATGCACAACATACATTATTACCTGTTTTTTTCCTTCTTGCACAATAAATACCTACAGGAATTTGTTTTTGATATACATTCTTCTAACTTTCAATAAGACATCCATCAAATAAAACAATATTTATAAGGCAAATAACACAGAAATCTACTTTCGGAGAAACTATATCGGTTCAGACGAGTTCGCAGTTTGACAGTTAATGCTTTTACGGCATAACGAGCAAGGAACATGTTTGAACACGCGAGCTGCACGGAAGTCTGGATCTAGTGGTATAGTTGAAGTCGTTGACGCGGGAAGCTCGGTTGCCCCTTCGGGGAGGCCTCCCCTTTATTTGGCGAGCAGTTCGCGTGCACGTCGACCTCTGTCGGCGTGTTTGATATACTCGGCCCCGAGCCGTAATTATATAGCGTTAATGCACATAAACATAAATAAAAGCCCCGATAAATATGTAATAAGAGAAGTACACGGCTACTAATTAACATAAATAATAAATTTCGGTCGCTTAAGTAATCGCTGCTGCCAGTGTGTGTTTGCTCTCCAATTACAAATATATCGCGTTCATTATTTATGCCCCGGGACTTGACTTATTATTTCGGTTACTGAATAAACAACGTCGGAATTAGACGGTATAATGGTATAAATAATGGGATTTTAATAGCGTTTTAGTGGTTTCCTCTGCATTAACGGGGTTATTTGGGTTTTTATAGGTACATGTGATGAATTCGTCGAGTACAATGGTAGGTATAGTAAGATCCGTTTAATCTCATAATTAGATATATTTTTTTGCTTACATTTTCGTATCATGATTCTCAAATTTCTTTGTGAGCAAACCAAAGATTTATAAAGTTCATAATATATTCGGTTTGGGAAAAAGTTGTTACCCTTTAGTTTAAATATCAAACTTACTACGAAATAAAATGTTATGTTAATAGGTATGCTATGTGTCTGTCACTTGAAAGTTAAGTTGGTTCTGCAAGTGAAATGATGTGCAGACTATCGCAGTGTGCCAAATCATCTTTTTGGTGGACTAAATTTAAGCAACCCTTGTGTTTTCTGTGCCATCCGTTGATCCGTTGTCACGGTAATTTGAATTTTGTTGACAACATTTCATCTAAAAATTTGGTCATCTTAGATAAGTATTTAATTTTTCTGAACTTAATTGCATCACTGCAGGTATGTTGACGTGAATTCTCAATATTCCAGACTTTAATTATCGTTTTATTCCTTCTTCATAGGAATCTAGGTTTACCTTGGTTTTAGACCGTGCAAGTTACTGGTATGTTACTTGCCCTTAATTTGACAGTTGATTTTTGGAATAGACCATTGATTTGTCATCTTAGTGCCAATGAAACAATTTGAACTTTATGTAAGTACCTACCTTTTAGTCATTATGTAAAGTAGGTATCTTGTGCACAGAGGTAGGATATAATTTTTTGATGTACTCTAAATTAATTATGATTTTCGAAATGGTACCATATGGACTTCTTGCCAAGTAGCTGTAATTGTAAGAACAACATAATTCCTTCGAACTTTGCATCATGATAACACTGGTTCTTACGTAATCACGTGGATAATACCGATGGCCAAAATCGTCATCTAAACGCAAAATTTGGGAAATTCCCCTACCATATTTTTCCATTGCCATATATCCCGATACTCTTTCTAACAATGTGCTTGGTGTTTGTTTCAATAATTACGTCGAATTGATTATCTGGTTGATTGGACTCTTTAAATGAAAATCAAGAGATTTTTATTATCGAGGCATCTAAAAATTTATTATAAATTGAAAAATTGTAAAAAGTATCAAAAAAATTGCTCATTGTATTTGAGTGTTTTTTTTTATTTTGACAAAAACATCAGCAACTTATACCTGAACCCAAATAATAAATGCGAAATCGAGAAACCCTGCAGATGAGTATAAACACAAAATAATAATTATTATTATAATAAACAATTCCACCTCCTGCAGTGCAAGGAGCTTGCATACGCAAGAACAACGTTTATCCACACTCTCAGCGGGTTGGCAAGTTTAATTCAGACAGACGGAGGGTGATTAACACGTAGAGCACCATTATTAGGTAATTATTATAAGACACATATGCTGGGTAATGTTGTATAAACAATTCATAATAATAAAGCTAGAGCAAGGCGCGTTGCGGCGCCCTCAAAGGGAAATTCGCGTGGGGGCGTCTGCACAATCGTACTTTGAAGACGTGAAGCCGCCACCCGACCGCACGCTGACTTACGATAGGCAATGTAGACACCCTGAGACGCCCGATGAGGGATGGGGAGAGACAAGAAGTCGAAGTTATGGAGGCAGAGACGGTGAAGGAGAAACGGAGAAGAGGAGAGATTGGGTACAAGGTTTTCGGCGAGAGATAACACAGGCAAGGCAAATGGGAGTTGGCAAGAAGAAGGGAGTTTGGTTAATCTAAAAAATGAAATAGCAAGCCAGTCAGCGAGAGAGAGAGAGAGAAAGAGAAATCATCGTGTATATAGGTAGAAATGGTGAAGATAATAGGCAGTAGTAGACGAAAAGGGTGACAGTCAGTGGTAGACGAAAGGGAGGCAGACAGTGGTAGAGGAAAAGGGAGACAGCCCACTATGGCAAGCGAGGCGAGCGAAGATGGGGAGATAGAAAGAGATAACCTCAAGTCAAGGAGAGTGCGAGAGATTGAGAGGGTAAGTGTGCTCTGCACAATTTACCCACTTTGCGAGTCGTCGTCGGAATTGGGGCTGGAAGTGAGTAGTGCTAGCGAGCAGAGCGACCTAACATGGCTCCTTCCATAAATTACACAATTACGGCACATCCAGAGGGGTGTTCGCACCCCGTCGGATGGGGTTGTAACGCAACGACACCCTCGAGGTGCAATTATACTCCGGTTCCTTCAAACAACCCCTTACAAACCCATCTGGCTTCTGCAAATACGAGTTAAGACAAAAGAGCTCGTTACCGGCAAAAAATATTTTCCGGAATTCTAAACTCCGGGACCGGCTTTCTTAATTTAATTAAGGCTCTGAGTTATGGGGATGGAGCGAGCGTGGAGGAAGAGGTTTCGCGAAATTTAATTTGGGTAACTTAGTATTGTCGCAACTTTGAATCGCACCCCCTCTCACTCGCGCTACGCCACCTTTCTCGCTTCCTTTCCGTATCCCCCCTTCCTGCCCCTATTTCTCCATTTCGCCACACTTTCTTCCCAGGAGGTTCCCAATCCGCACTGAAAGATTTCAGAAAAGGTTTGTACTCTACTTTCAAACTCTATAACAATATGCAAGAAAAAACATGATATCGTGGCACTATATACTAACCAATAACAAGAAATCCATCAAGTGCAATAACGACGCAATCAAATATTCGTCTCCATTAACATCACGATTACGCGCCAAGTCGGGTTAATTAAATGTGTGACTTCCTCGAGAGGGTGGCGGAGCTTTAATTACATTCTACTGTGCTCGTGGCTGCACAAGACGTCTCGAACCCTCGTAGCAACCCCCGCGCACTCTCTCGCCCCGCCGCCCCCGTTCTGCCTCCGAAACATCCGGCATTTAGCGTTCAGATATACCAGTACAAATAAAGCTGTCTCCGAGATAAAATCTACAGAATTTCAATGGAAATGAAGACGGCGGGGCGCCCGCCCCATAGCAACACCCCCGCACATTAAAGGGTCGGCACTATGCACACAGCTGTTTTAAATAAGCTACCCCCTGCGCCTTGCCCCCTGGGTTAAATCGCAAATTAAAAAATAAGAATAAAAACGAACAGTCAGCAAAAGAGTAGTTATAATTGGAGAATTCAGACACATTTGCCGCCCGAACCTGCAATAATTATCTACTCTTGCCAATACATACACTGGTGAAATGTTACACATATGGTTAGGTTGTTATTAGAAGCTGAAAAATATGTAGAAAAATCTTACCGAAGAGTTGCCAGAATTCGGTCTTACGTTACGTGAGAGAATCTGAAAGTAATAAGATGGAGACGTAAGACAATAAGCAGTAAATGACATACAAAGGCACATAATCACATTTATCAGTTGGTATTTATAAGTAGTACATATTTTAAGTATATATAATAATTATTGTTACCGAGATTATTGGACACATTAGGAGATGACAGAGCACACGTACATAGCGCAAACACCATTATTGGACGAGCCCAATGATAAAATTATTTCTTTTCTCCCTCTTCATGATATCAGTCGAGTAACATGCCCCTAGTGCGTCGCCCGTCGGCCGGCAGGGCATTAAATTAACGGCTAAACTAAGGTGAAACAGAGTTCCAAATCAAATTAGTTTAGGGAGGCCAACCCGGCGAGTGACAGATCGTAATGCCCCTCTTCCGCACCCGCGCGCCACTCGACACGTGCAATCACACCCTCGGATCTCGATTACAACATTAACAACCCCAAGGTCTCAAAACCCCTCTTCTCCCGACAGTTGTTGCCCCCATAACCCGTGTGCTGCTGCTGTTTCGGTCTCCCCTTCGCGCTAGTGCTTGCTGTTAGCGCCCTTCTTCCCTCATCACTCCACTCCACACGGCTCCCCTCAGAACTGTCGGTCGTAGAACTCCTTTATTGTCTCTCCCTTTTTGATATCCTCCGAGTGAATAAGACCGTTCGAGTTTTACGATGATTCGCCCACTATCAATATAGGGTCGCCGAGACATATTGCAAGGGTTTTATATTTTATCCGATTCATTTCCGAGCTTACCCTTCATGTATCATGGTGGGCCTTTATGGTTCATTACGATCTTGTTACCGATGCGGCATGAAGGACAATGGGGTGAGTCTTGGAGATTTTACCTGAATGAAACCGAGCCGCTCAATCAGGAGCGTTTTTTTGTGGAAATAAGTAGAAATACGTAGGTTGTTTGATAAGTGTGGTAAATTACCGCGAGTTTACTCCACAATGAACTGTAAAATATATGGCCAAAAAGGAACATTCTTCAAACCACCTCATGCTAATTTCACAAAAATCCGAGCCTTCGTTTAGTTGTGGCAGGTATTCGAAATGACCGCGGGAGCAGTTATTGTAAATATGCGGAGAAACACATTTTGCGCAGCGATTTAAACTTTTAATTTGAAGATGTAGGACGGCAGTGCTGATTAAAACCGAGTTGGGTAAAGTATTTGGAGGCCCTGCACTAGCGTTGAAAAACATTTATTTTTTGATTAATTTACTCAAACGAAATGTCCGAGTTTGGTACGCAGAAAAGTCGTATTTCAGCGCATCAACGGTCCGCGTCACACCTCAATAGTAGCAGCGCCCAAATGCAAAAACTAAAATTTTAAATACACATTTTCGTCCAAAGAGGAAATGATCGCTTCTGTAGATGTGAATTTTGCAGACTTTGGGACTTTCTACTTTTTCGATGGGATAAAAAATTTTCACTGCTGCTGCTGTGGAACTAAAAAGAGTTTATCTGAAGAAATGCAAAAGAATTTTCTGAAAAATGTGATGTTTAATTGTATTTTTACCAAAATTATCAAACAGTCCATGTCAGTTCACTGTACCGTGGGGAAAAATGTTATAAAAAAAGTAAATGTTTTGATTGAATATTTTGATATTGAGATTATTTTGCATAAATAAAATTCTTCTACAGGCTGATCCAAATTAAGTGTTAGCAACAGTTTTTGCAATAAGCTATTTTTCACATTAGTAATTGATATTTTTTACTAGAAATCTCTACATATTATACTAAATATTTTCTCTGCTACTTCAAATTTAAAACGGAACGATTATAATAATGTTTATCTTAGAATGAAAAGTTTGTAATGCTCAATTCTTTCTTAAACTCATCATTATTGATGATATAATAACAGAATTGAAAATCAATCTGCATAGCATATTTAAGACAAAAAAAATAAGGTTGTAACCTCCGGTCCCTTTACAAGCAGCTGGCGGTGATTGCGCAAAGGGAATGAAAACGCGTCAAAACAAAGAGAATCCGATAATACGAGAAAAAGCCCTAAAATCAGTCTTTAAACGGGGTGACGTTATAAAATACAACATTACCGTAAATTGCACAAAGTATCTTTGGAAAAAGTTGAGGCCGAGGGGGCTGGACGAGGGCTCGAGGAGGCGGCGTGCGAAGCGCCTAACTGGAGCCATAAATTCCATCAGCAGAAAAACAACAAAAAGCTCTCTTATTACTCATCGTTTAGACGCTCCCCGAGTAAATTAGTTTAAAAGTTCGGCTGTAAAATAAATTGAGGGCTGTAATTATTTTTACATTTGTCCCGGCGGATCCTCATAATTTTAGATTAAAACTCTTGTCATCCCTTATAACTTTTGTTAACGAGTCTCCGGGGATTGAGCTACCCTTATATAGACTGCTTTTCCTGTAGGTTCGCCTCTAGCTCTTATTAGATTAAGAAAAACCCTGGTACACACTACTGGGATCACTTTAATAATTTCATACGGAAATATATGAAGTAAAAACCGTAAATTGCAAATGCGCATATTAATGTATACATACAAATCGATATTAAAAAAAAATAATTAAGAATAATACCTAAACACAAATTAATTAATGGTGGTACCGTAAATTAATTTAGTAGTGTGTAGAAATGTGCTAACATATATAAAGAAATTGTTAAATGTGCGAAAACTCCGCAGAAAGGATGATAACAAATTGATTCCCAAAGTCTGATAAATTTATGACGCCCCCTCTCGCCTTGCAGCGATTTATTTCGGGGCGGTTGCGCAAATTATAGCTTTTATGCGAATTTTAAAATTTATTTGCGGGTTATTTATCGGCGCAAAAAGTTTTATACCCTTCCAGGCTCATTTTCCTCGCCTTTTATGTTAAGTGCGGGAAATATTACGGGGGCGGTTTTATTATATCACTTTTCCCTTTTCATCCCCTCTGTCACATGCGTCTGTTCCACAGGAGTTAAGAGGACACATTTATTATTAGCACTGTTATTATTACTTCTTATATTTATATATATATATATATATATATATATATAAATATATAGTTTTATTACTTAGCAATAATGCAACACAGCAAATGTAAAGTAAGTTTTATAACGCAAACTCTGGTATTAGCAATTCGCTAGGCCGTAAATAATTTAAAGCTAAATTTAAAGGTAGTTGAGTGTAATGCCACCATGCAAATATGTAAGTGCCATACAATAAACATTTAAATGATTCTTAAAGTTTACGGCCGCGGCCGGAAACGGGAGGTTAATAATAACAGTAAAAATTTTATATTTGCTAGGTTGTAAAAAGCGCAGCGTGACATTTTTGAACTCGCTGTTTAGCGTTGGAAAGAATTTTGAGCGTGTGAAATCGCAACGGAAGAAGCCAATTAATATAAAAGAAAAAAGTGTAATAATAATAAAAATGTAACATTAAAAAAAAAATGTAACATTAAATAAAAACTGTAACATTAAATAAAAAATGTAACATTAAATAAAAAATGTAACATTAAATAAAAAATGTAACCTTAAAATGCAGTGTAACATTGAAAATTAAATGTACACGTAATATGAAATAAAAATTGTAATCTTAAACAAAAAATGCAATGTCAAATAAAAACGTGTTATCAAATTAGAGAAGCAATGTAAAAAAGAAACGCAACCGGATGAATCAATAACGCGAAATCAAAAGCCACCCTCAAGATCCTTAAAGTCAATTATATTGACAACCAACGTTCCGACGTCACGTCACCAATCATCCACAAGCCCCCAGGGCGAAGCTATAAACGTATTGGATGTCTTAATAAGGGGTGACAAATCACGATCGCGATATGGGGGAACACCCCTTAGCTCAAGATTATGCTTAAACTATCCATATGAAATGCGTGTCGTGACTTGCTGGGGTGACGTTGCCACTGCATTTCTTGGGGTGGCTTGGTCTTTATATATTTGGCGTGTTGCTCATGCATCCCGAGGGCGGTGATAGCGGACCCCATTGTGCTTTTCACCCCATTTTGCCTTTCACCCCGTTTTACTTTTCACCCCATTAGCGGGGCTGGGGTGAAAATCACGTTCGAACGGAGAAGGCTAGTTTGTGCACCCCACGGCGGAAAATTAAATAAAACTCGGGATTTATCTCGGAATCAAATTTAATGGGAATATCGAATCTTGGGGCGAGTTGCCCCAATCAATAATTAAAGCTTTTAAATGAGAGGGTTGAAAGTAGCCCTTCTGGCTGCTAAGACAATTAGAACTGTCGGCGAAAGTTAGGGGTAACTTTATCGGTAGTTGACAAGGGTGAAGTTAAGGGAAGTCATTCAATTGAGGCGGATTAACTATTAATTATCGAGGAGTATTCAAAATTCGAAGGGAACCCTTCCATTGGTGAACATGCTAGTCCATTAAACTTGTTTTTTTGGCGCATTAAAATTCTATTAAATTCTAATGTAGTGACTTGGTTGTAATTTATACATACATGTATTATGTACTAAAATACCTAAGTGAAAAATGGAATATCGTATTCAATGGGTACTCACGTGACGCTCTTCCGCTGAGTTGATACCTGCAAGTTGGGTTCCATGGCAACAGCATCCGAAGTGGAGGAACGACCCAATCAGCGGCAGCATGGAACAATCGAGACGAAAACAATTCAGATAAAATGTACAAAACGTGTCTCTGTTTTTATATTAGTGCATCTGTGAGCTTGTCGGATCTATGCTTTTGTGATTTCAGCAAAAAACTACGTGACACGGAAAATGCAAGGGAGATTTCGAGCCGCTTTGCTCTCCTCCCATCCCTTCAGCCCCCTTGCAAAAGCACCGAGTGCGGTGCGAATAGTTTATGAAAACATTTTAAAACGTATTTCGCTCTGGAAACAAGGATGCAAATACATATATAATCTTCTTGTTTATGAACCGTTTGCTGTTTTAAATTACAATTTCAAGAATAAAAACAAACGTACGAAACTCGAAATAATACAGTAAAAAAAACTAATAGAACGTCTTGTTAGTGGGACTTTAGTATATTTAGAGTAATAAGTGAAGGATACCATCCGCACCAGTGTTCTTGCAAGTGCAATATTTTCCACTCGATAAACAGCAAAAGCAGTTGAGCAGCAGAGTTGAGCGGGGCGAACAGTGAGACAGCCCCATAATGTTTATAGACAATTTACTATATCACCGTAAAAATAATCTCCACATTTCGGCTGTGTAAACAAAGCAATAAAGCATCAATAATATTTACCAGCACTCAACATCGTAACTAAATCCAAAATCCAATTTCATTTTCCGGCGGCGGCGTTCAGCCCGCTAAAAACTCTAACGTCAACCCTTATCCCATAATATATTCCGTCTGATTTGGGGTTGCCGGTATAAACCCTTAGCCGCCCCCTCGCCACCCCCTCGCGCCCACCGCAGCCAGCCAAGATGGAAATTCTAAAAATAATGCAAAATGCCGCCGCCCGTTTCGCATCCCAAATCTGCGGGGAAAGAGGGCCCAACAAGTCGAACGGGTGAAATTTATAGATGTATTAGGTTGCTTGAGAGCTGATTTCCTACAACATAAATCGCCTCGGAAAATTAAACTTTTTCACTTCTTCGCGCAGCTCCCCCAATGGACTTATTCATAAATCATGAATGCGAAATATCGGAATTTTACACAAAACTTATCCCCATTTCCTGCGCCGTGCCGTTCGTCCTCGTACCTCACTCTTTCAACAAAATGAGCATTTTATTTATTGCTCTGCCGTGCCGGTTCCTGTTTATCTAACCTCCTGGATGTCTCCTTGATGGATTTTTCTATCGCAGGGCCGTCTATCGCAAATGTTGGGCCCCTTCTGATCTTAATAACAATGTCTTTAGTTGGAAAACAACCACTATTAACCCTTATACAAACAGACGCATCTATTAATCAAAATTTTGTTTGTGTTTGTATTTTCATCATTAAATTGGTTGTCACTGATTTCTAGCCATTGTCGAATAATTCCTAAGATATCTACAATCTGCAGATGCTAACTAGCTATATTTTGAATCAAGGGGTATACCTACAAGGTACGTATGCACATTTGCAAGAATTTTAAAAAAACTGAAATTTGTGAGGCCATATTATTTGGAACCCTATCTTCCAAGATGAAGAGTTTAAAATATATTTAGTAGACAATTCACTTTGAACATGTGCAGAGTCTAGTACGAAGCTCTGTTCAAAGTTAATAAATCAAATTCAACTTTGACTGCGGACAAACCTTAGTTATCGTCTGACCTTGAAGAGTACCAATACTGACATGGCGATTTATGTGCTTCTATTTACTTCCAATAAATTTACACAGTTAATGTAACTAAGAAAATCTTTCTGAAGAAGGTCGTAGAAATCTAAAATTGGCAAAACAATGAAACTGGCGCTATTTTCAGACTTACTGGAAAAATTAAATCATCCTTAAATTTGCATCTGCAATAATTTCTACAAAACGTTTACATTGTTAGATGTACTGAAGAGTATTTAAATTAAGCGTGTATAGGTAGGTATATAAAGGCGATAGAAATATGGCATCCATGGCGACGATATCTCTAAGTGGGGAAAAGTTGAATGTTAAGGCCCAAAGAGACACTCTGAGAGGCAGAGAGAAGACTGCGACACCTTCTCCTTTTAATTTAGACCTCGAAAAGAATAAAAAGCAAATTAGGGTATCCGTGCGCATTTGGGATTCTGCCGGGAAATTTCCATGCGAAGGGTCCCACTGTGAAGAGCGGCGCTCAGCCCTCTTCTCGTCTTTGCGGATCAAAGAATCTGATAAGTTATCTGGGCATACGGACGCTCGCATGAAAGTAATTTATTTGCATTGAAAAGCTCCGGTGCTTCGGAACGTTTGTGAACGGTAGTTAGGCAGCGTCCTCTATTACCGACACTCGAGCGAGTTTCTTCGGCTCGCCCTCTCCGCCCGCTCTTCTCGCTTTGAGCAATATTGCGGAATGAAAGAAGCTGATTGAAGTGGCGCGGAATCGAGAGAGAAGCGAGGATCCGTTTTTATGTCGAGGGTGGTTCTCTGCAGATCTTACGAATCTCATTCAATCTTCGCTCTGCGGCTTGAATAGCGCCGTGAACACTCTTAAGCCGAGCCAAGTAGGCTTTCGAACCTCGTTCACACGTTCCTCGCATTTTGCTTGTTTATCCAGAGAGGAAACCCTCTTCTTGCTACGCAGCAAACCATCCTTCTAATATTCCTCCAGAAGGCGTTTTTTTTATTTCATGTGAAATTTGTATTCGATTGCAATTAACATTTAATTTATATTACGACTTTATACAGTTTTCCTATTTTTATGGGCTTTCAAGTTCTTATTTTTATTTTTTATTCATATGAACACTTTTGGACAATTAAAACATATATACATATATAAGGTTTCAATTAGTCCATTGTATGAGATTCACAGATTTATATTACAAAAACTATGACGGTTTTAAAATGGGAGGGCTGGGAACAGAAGGATTGGTGATAAAAAAAAACAAAAAATAGAGGTTGAAAAGGGAAAGAAAAACAAAACAGTAAAACGGCCCATTCAATTTTATTATGCCCAAGTACAAAGAGTACCCTCGAAACAAAAGACAAACAACAAAACGAGTCGCAAGTGTGTCACGTATACGTCACCTACTTTAATGAACAAACACTTCCCGATACAATACTCCCAGATAACAATCCAACAAATTAATTAGTAGTTTTGTAGTTACAAAGCCTCGCTAGGTACTCAATTAGGAGCCGGTTGCGCTTCGAGGAGCTCCTTCTGGAGACCCCCTTGCTCTTCACTTTCCGCGGAAGGTCTCTCGCTTTCTTGCCCCTATGCCCCTTACCCTTGTGCCCCTTCCTAGTGCGCCCCCTTTAGCCCCCATACTCCCCTCGGCCCCTGCGCTTTATTTAACCTCCTTCACCCCTCCCTCTCCCCATGCCCCTGGCGCGAGGGGGTCGAAACAAAATAAGGCATACGTCTGCACCCCCGTTCCGCCGCGATTATTCTTTGGGAGCTGTGCAGCGGCGTGGAATCAGACGTTCCTCACAATATCTGGTTGGCATGACGACAGAGAGACGATCTCTTCTCGCTTCCTTGAATACACCGCACCGATTAAGGTCTATTCACATCGTAAAAAATAAACGATCTCTTTACGGCGGCCATATTCGAGTTAACGTTATCGCCCCAACGACGGCGGCGATGCTATAGCGACACGATAATAGCGATAGGCATCGCTATTTGCATTTAAGTAATCTTCTAACTGTGTACATAACGTCGTTAATGGGGACACATTTCCAGTTGTGGTAATCCGGGGCCTTCTGCTGCTAGACAACTGATGGCCTCCTTTAATTGCTACTGTTTGTTGCTTGTTGGTCGGCGCATTTGGATTTTGCAAATTTGTTCATCCATGTGCCATCATTTTGCTAGTTTCAATAGGATATTTTGCCAGGTTCGTTTAAATTTCAAATATATTTTTGGCATTGAAACAAAAATAAACGCATTATGTGTATTAAAAGTAAAACACGAAATAAAATTCAAACTAAAAAACTGCTTATCAAGTAAGTATTGTCTTTTTTTTTCAAATAGAAACCACTGAAGAGAATTTTTCTCTGTAAAATGCTCATATATTACTAGCAATTCAATTCCTATCCTTCCAGGGTCGTCACTCTTCCTCATCCTCATCGATAGAGCAAAAATACCGGAAACCAATATCATCCAGATACCCTTGCTGGCTTCCACTTGACCCATTAATGGTCCACCAAATGGAAAAGTAACCATTACCAACGATACCAAGTTTTTACCCCCATACCAAGTCTGTCCAAATTTCAATGCGACGCAACGGAAATTCAATATCGACTTGCATCTTAATCAATGGCCCCCTTGGAAAAAGCACATCGGGGATAAAAAAAGACAATTAGATATCAAATTTGAACCACTACTAGTTCGTTGTTCGAAAACCGAAACTCTCAATAACCAAAAAAGTACTGATATACAAAGCATTCTTAAAGCCTATGTTTATCTACGGGATTCAATTCTGAGAATATACCAAATCAAAAGGAGTTGATATAATCCAAAGGTTAAAATCCAAACACTAACAACCCTGGTAGACGGATTCTATTTCGTCACACAATTCGCATTAACCTAAACAATGGGGGTTTCTCATACAAGATTTGATATTACTATAACGAAGATGTATAAAGATTATGTTAATATACGAAAAATCAGCCCCTAATATGCCATGGTTTATTAATAATTATTTATTTTATTTAACTGACGAAATATTTTCCACGGAGAACAACTTGCAACTGTGGAAAGATAGAAAAATATAGTAATAACATATAATTACTTAATAAAAGAGGTAGCTACAAATAACTCCCGATGATAGATAGATTGACATGTGCCATATTTAAAAAAATATGCACAAAAGAAGAAGAATAAGGAGAAGGAATGATTTTAGGTTATGGTCTATCGAATGTCACTGACGGCGATCTTTAACTGTCGTAAATCTACATTCTCTTTCTAACCTTAGCATTAACCGTACATAAAGAAAGATATGTTGTAACTAAAAGTATAAATACCAGCAAGGTGGTAATGAATTAAAGGAAATAAAATTATTTAAATCCTTGCTTAATTAACATTTTATTGTGCCACTAGTTTCGACTGAATCCCCCAGTCATCATCAGATGCTGGAACGAAGAAACGTACTAAGATTGCTTGTCCTATATTGTAACATGATGTCCCCAGTTAAAACTGTATCCTCAGACCCTCATTTTAATTTCAAATAATTGACAAAGGTAATTTTAAATAAAAAAAATAAAACATTTTTAAGATGGCGAATGTGTGTTTCTGAGATGTACGTAATTTTAAGCTGTTGCCTGATGGATTTTTACTGTTAATTGTTGTCTTTACAAGTGCGTTTCTTCGTTCCAGCACGTGATGATGACTGAGGGATTCAGTCGAAACTAGTAGTGCAATAAAATGTTAATCAAGCAAGGATTTCAATAATTTTATTTCCTTTGAAAGTATAAATCCTTCTTATTCTTCTTACAATCGCGAGGTTGCCTGATGCTCCCCGAAAAAAAGAGTCATCCTAAAGTTTAAATATATATTTTTTTTTAATTAATAAAAGAGACATTTGGTACATTGTAAACCATTCCATTTGATATGTAGAATACGACAAGAGAAATATGAAAATTGATGAAGAATCCCCATTCCTATGCTAGAAATAAAGTTTGTCACGGGGTCAAATCATACAATCTAACCACAACGTCAAACTAATGCAGGGTGTTTAAATAAAACATGTTTATACAAAATTCAAATTTCATATCGCTTCTTTGATGTAGTGTACACATACTATCCTTAAAAATTACGCCATCTAGTGTAATATTGACGAAGTGGTTACAAGCAAGGAAAACTAGAATGATGCTGATGCAACCCAATATCCTTTCCTGTCGCCCCGACTAAAAAATGTATAAACACTGACATTAGACATTAGTAATGTGTGCTATTTTAAAGAGGCGCTATGAATTTTGAATTTTTTATAAACATGTTTTATTTGAACACCCTGTACATACTGGAGCTGTTCACAGTTAATCTGAGAAGATAAGGAAGAGTCTGGTCTCAATAGTATGACAAATGTACACTAATAAGGAGCAACATCAACGGAAGCTCCACTTTCATGCCTAACAAATGCAATAAAATTACTTAACGAGGTATTTGAAGTGAGTGAATATTTGGTTGCCTAAATTTTTTAAAAATTGATGCGTTTCATTGGCCTCTAAAAGAATCAAATCTCAAAAACCATACCACTAATTTACAATGGGAAATATAAAGTTTTAGGTTAAAAATGAGCTATTTTTTGTTACATATTTTTCGTCTATTAGGTGAAAAATACGGACTGAAAAACCACAATGATGTGCAGAAATTAGTTCATTTTTATTGTTATTCCGTATACGTTGTGTACTTTAACAATGTTGATGGTGCCCTTTATATTAATTATAGAATACCTTGTATTTATATATTATGTTTTTACAATAGATATACTTATTTCAAACGTAATTGTTAATTCATTTACCTTTTGATAACATTCAGAATTACAGAACTTCTCTTGTAGGATGTAATTTTTCATGAAGGTTTAATGAATATATTCCATGTTAGTGATGACATTTTTACACAAAATTCCATGTACGCGCAGAGCATAATACACATAATTCATCATAACCTACATGTAAATTTACAGTTTTGTTTTTACCGTGTAGTCGACATTAACCACCGTAGCAAAAAGTACGACTTCGTAACAGTCCATCGAAGGTTCCAGTACACCAACGAGAAAGAAGTACTCCAGAGAACGCACCCATAGGGTACCTGCAGTCGTTGAAAAAGCTTAAGCCCTAATTTCGAAATAGAATTCTGGCCTCCTAATAACCCAAATTTGAATCCTTTCGTCCACTACTTATGGAGCGTTTCTGGAAGGATCACCAATAAACCGTCATCCCAAAGTGACATCATTTAGGACCGTTATTGAATTATCATTTGCAGACAAGGACGAAGGTGCGCGGATGCGAGCACTACAAAACACGAGTATCGGTCGTCATTTAAGATAATTTGAGATATATTAGATAATCGTATTCTATAGGGAACCCCCAACTGTCATTTAATATGATTTTTCATAAAATACAATGTTTTAGTTAAAAAAAATAGTTAAAAAAAATTGGTAAATTTGTCCGGATTTTCACTATGCACTCTTTATTAAGTCAATAAAATTCATTTGAAAGAAAAAAAAATTACTAAAGAACCAAAACGCAATTTGACCCACCTATACAGAAAATTAGACGGCTGGTTTGCCCCAAGATTTAAAAGACCCTAACCCCCAGAATCCCGTTAGCGCGCCTCCCTCTTCGCTCGGAATGAACCGCCGATGCGATGGGGAAGAAGATCCGGGAAACTTATTAAAATAAACCGCCCTTTCGAGCTGATGGCAATATTTAAGAAAGGGGTGAAACTTAAATAAGGAAATATGGCGATAATAACCGCGATTACGCTTTATAAATATTTATTAGGCAAACAGAGAGAACAGCGGGCGGCTCAAAGGGCACCGTTCTCACCTCTTTATCATTTTAAAAATGGTACATATTTTAATTACAAAGACGACTCTTGGCGCCCTGGAAACTTCCGCGCCCCATCTCCGAGGACTATTAAACCTCTGGCGAGTGCGGAAAATGCAGGCTTTGAATTTATTCTCCCGCTCTGCATCAGTACATTTTTAATTTAGCTGAAGTTCCGCTCGGGTCCTTAACTTTCGCGCTGAAAGTGGGGCGATGCTTGGGATTACCACTGGTCTGGGTGTTTGCGCACTTGAGGCGGCACTTCTGATCTGAAAAAACTTTTAGGGAAGCTGTGTTTCCTTTTGTGCTATTTCCTCCAACCTTACGAGTTTCTAGTTTTATTTTCATTTGCAGTTGCAAGCAAAGATTTACTCCAGTTAAATCGTTCTGTTTAGTCGCCTTTTTTACAATAACTCCCCCATGACTCGACAAAATCGTAATCATCTTGGTAGCAATTTAAAACATTGACGTAAAGAAATCCGATCATAAAATATTAAAACCTAATCCCGAGACACTTATCCCCTGATTTTTATTTTTCCCTCGGTCGGCGGTGCCGACATTAAAGTCGCAAAGTTAAATAACGAATAAAACTGGCAACAATATTGTTATAATATAATAAACCTTTGAAATCTCATTAACGTGTAAACGAATACAAGAAGCAATAAAAATGTTTTATAACTCGGCAGGGTGTCGCTTTTCATTATTTTACAAGTCTCCTTCAGCGGCGCTGTAATTAGATACGCTGCTGCCGGTGAGGGTGGAGGCGAGGGGGATGAGGTCGAGACCAACTGAGGTCTGTGAGAAATGCTTCTGGTGGAAATGCTCCGCAAAACACTCTGCACTCCTTACCTTTCGCCCCTCGTCCTCAGATTTCGAACCTTCGCTCCTGACATTCACCTCTCCCCTCGTTCGCCTTCCCCTAACTCTACTGCCACCACCGACAACCCCCTCACTCAAGATTCCGAACTTAAGGAGCTAGCTGTTTAAGAATTTATAAATTTGAGAAATATCTACACCACCAGGTTCCTTAGGTTCTCAGTACCAAAAAACATTCCAGGTTCCAGGTTTTACCCCCTCCTCAGATCTTTAATTTACGTCGAATCTCGTAACCAGATCGTCTTCGTTCTCGTAATCCACATCTTGGTCTCCCAATCGCCGTCATTCCTGTTTCCAACATTCCGTTCTTCCCCATTCCACGGTCTTCGTCTTATCCCCCCTGTCCCATTTACCCATTCTCCAATCCCGAGTCATCCTTAACTCCCAACTTCGTTCCAAGCCCCTCACTCCCCCAAATCTCCCCGAAATCCAACCCCTCGACCGCCGAACGAGCCCTCTACTTCTCTTCCGCCTCGCCTCCTGAAATTCGCTCAGAGCTCTCGAGATTTTAATTTTCATCTCAACAAGGCTACTTGGTGGCGCGACTAGGCAAATATGTGTTCGAACTTCTTCTCCCCTTCGCGCCCGAAGCCATCCGCCAATCGATACGTTTGTCTAACAGATTTTACAGATGTGTAAACTTCATTTTGGCCGTGTTCAAAACTGATTACGTCGCGAAAATCAACACCGAAGTAATTTGAACGGACTTAGTAGTCGACGCCCTCTCCACCGCAGCGTCTCCACTCTTGAACCGACACGACCGCCTCGGTTTAAAGCCACGGCGCGGCGGCGGTGCCTCCAGTGGGGTTTATTTCCATACTTTCAGGGAGCAATGCGAAACAAATTTAGCAAAATGTTATAACGGGGCTATTATACTTCAAGAATTTCCTACTAGAATGTACTAATTTACGAGAACTAGTGCTTTTAGTTTTAATCATAAAGACTATGTGACTGACTAGTGTTTCCTGAACTTGACTTTCGTCGCTAATCTGCACTTTGGGTTCAACAATAGGTACGCCGTTCTATTTTAATTGCTTTTTTGTTACTTCCACTACATTCAAAGAGTCTTCAAATTTTTTAAAATTATAATTTTGTCTACAGCTCAAATTTATTGTGAAATATTTTGATCTTTCGTTCTTCATCTTTATAGTATCAAATTTGGCATATCTCGTGATAAATTTTAATGTCAAATTTTTTACTTTAGATTTATTTTCGTTTCTAGTTCTTTTCTGGTTAACACATTTTTGCTTTGTTCTGCGAGTTAAAATTTTCTTACTTCTCTTATTATTTTTTCTTCGCGGTTTATTACCAATGTAGCTAAGTACGTGCTACAGGATGATCTTTTTTCAAGATGCCAGAGGGTGGAGACACACTTCTCAGGTTCGCCAACGCGATCACCCGTCTTCAGAATCTAGTATATGCCAATCGCGTTGGTGACCGTGAGAATTGAGTTTCCACACAGTGGCAAATTGAAAACAGATCATCCTGTAGACTATGTAGTTAAGATTCTCTAAAATTTTCTAATCCACTGTTAGTGCACTGAGGGAACACTAATCTTGGGCCAAAATTAAACGCATTGGTTAACAATATCGTTCTTTCATATAAGATCAAGGTTTATTTATTTAATTCACTAAAACTATAAGTATTCTTCGCAATATTCTTGAGAGAAGATTCGATCGATTTCATTCAAAATATAAATATACATGATTTCATTGAAGAAAATATTTCAAACTAAAGTATAGGTATCTTTTAATTAAAAGTTTTCAATTTTTCTGTAGCAGAGAGTTTTAAAGTTTACAATCTAAACTATTCAGTTTTATGTATCACAATAATTTTCCTAATCAATAGAACGTGTAATACAAATATTTTCCATATCATTAGGACATCTGATACTTTTATTTTGAAATTATTGGGATTTCGAGCTCGCGCACTTCACGAGCTCGCTGCCTCGCGCATTCGGCGCTCGTTTTTTGATTCACTTAACGCTCAATTTTATCTTATCCAATCACAGTTAGCAATTATTAAATATGAATTAAAAAAAAAATTGTAGTCATAGTAGGTATAGACAATTTACCGCTGTACGAAATGCATATTATCTAGAGAAGTCAACTATTTTCTCTTATAAGAATACATTTGCTTATTTCATTACAACAATATATAGTAGGAGTATTCATTTAAAAAACTATATGACGTTGTTTCAAAATGTTATTTTCTTTGATTCACTACTTACAGTAATCTTATCTCAAATATATGTATTTAGTTAAAAGTCACAAATTCTTGATTAAAGACTAAAATTTGAAGAATTAACGTTTTCATACGTCAAGATTATCGTTTCCTGAGTGTATAAGAAATAAGTTTAGAAAAAACTGCTGTGAACAATACCCCTTTACCTTCCTGCCAATAAAGGACAATAATTTGATAAACATCAATAGTGAACTTGCAATGACTAGGACGATGTAAAATATTGTAGGATTAATAATTTTAGGCTCGAAGAAGACCTATACTCGTACAATATAAATACAATTTTTCCATTTTGTTTTCTTGACCAGCCATTTATTTTTCCTATTTTGATATACTAGGGATTTGGGTCGAATAATACGCTTTTAAATCTTCGTAATTACCATTTATTTTTAATTCGACATTTCGCCCATGGTTATTGAGCTTTTTCGAGATTTGAAAATTGGTTAGTACAGATCAAATATACAAACACATTAAAACTATTTTACAAAAAAAAAATTATAAACTTTTGTTCTATTCTTACTCTACACGTAAATGTAAAATTATTTTAATGTATTTGTGTATTTTATCTATAGTAAACAATTTATAAATCTTGAAAAAGCCCAATAACCATGGGCGAAATATCGAATTATTAAAAATAAATGGTAATTGCGAAGATTTAAAAGCGTATTATTCGACCCAAATCCCTAGGATACCAATATAGGACAAATACTACTATAAGTTAATAAAATCTTTCCACAACGAATGTAATTTAAAATTCTAAGGCAATTCTTTTGTTAACTTGCTTCTGTACGTAGGCTCTCCAAAAATTGATGCGGGTCGGAAGGGTTCCCCAAGTGACCATTAATTACAAAAAAAATCAATTAACAGTAGAGAAAATCGTTTATTTTCAGATAGAATTACCGGATTATAATAATGTTCTTTAATGTATTATGAAATAACTAAACAATTAATGTTGCAAAGCTAGTCTTAAGTTACGGCAACGCATTTGCTGCCAATATCAGGTGTTGCTAGTGAAATAGTGATTTAATAATTATTATTAAATAAGTTATACATATAACATTGTTAGCTCACAGCGCATACAAATTATTGTGTTTTAAAACTACTTAAAAAATATCCTAAGAGTCATTACAATTTCAGAAGCACAACTTACCGCTGTTTGATTTAACGTCGTCAGGTCGATGTAATTCGGGTTTGGCTAAGATGGACAAAGGGTTGTGTCCAGGGGCCCCCAGTGCCCCCGTAAGCCCCAAAAGACTCGCCGCTGGGGGGGCCCCGGCCAAACCGGGATGAGGCATCATTGGTACTGGGGGAGCTGCGTGTGCAGGGAGCTGTTGCGCGTGCATTTGCTGCAACAATCTCGGCAGGTCGGGCCGTTGTTGCTGATAAAAAGAAAGAAAAATTAAAGAATATATTTTCGTGCCTGAAAAGTTTTTAAAAAATTAAGTACATAATAAATACAGTAAATGTTCGTATAATGACCCGGGCTTGAACAGCGTCCGGTGCTCGTATTATAACCGGGTTTTAGAAAAAAATCGGTAAATAAGGACCGGGACTTTAACAGTAGCCGGGTGAGAAAATATATTTTCCAAATATGGAAATGCAATTACCCGTTTATTATTTTTAGGCAGTGATGCAAAGTTCGTATTAGATTTAAACATATCCACCAGAGACAATTTTGAAAGTTGCAAGTGTTTGTATTATTTGTGGGAATAGGCTTCTACGTCACATATCGTTACTTCAGGAACACGTTTCTTTTAAAAATAATTAAATATTTTTTTCCATGTTGTTGTCCAACTTTAAGAGGTGTAAAATTTTTTAATTGGTAAATAACACTTCCTCTTAACAAAATACTTGTTTATTTATTCTGACGCGACGTTTCGGCACATAACGTTGGCCTTTTTCAAGCTAAGGAAACAAATATCAAGAATTAGTAAAATAAACTTACAACCATGCTTCTAAAATATTTACATAAATAAGTTAACACTAAAACATAAATTACAAAAATTACAAAAATTTTTTTACAAAAATTACAAAAAATTTAAACACACAATCCAACATCTACACTATAATGTAAACTGGAATGTTAAGTCAAATATTATTATAAAACATAACCTTACTGCTCTATTGCACTAAAGTTAAACTCACTAATTTCAACACTATGTTACATTTTAATTGTTTTTTATACATGGTCAAAAACATTTCTTGTAAAAACCTATATAGATCGCCATCTGTGTTTCATGGTTATAACGACGGATAAATAAACAGGAAACTGTACATGTGTTGTAGTGCCCTTTGTGCACATCTCAAACAATTATAAAGATAAACTAAAAACTAAAACAAAGTATGTAGTTCACTAAAATTTATGAAACCTTAAAACTCCAATCAAAATCAGAAAAAGCTGAAAATCAACCAACAACTCAAGAAACAAACAGGAGCAGGGTCAGAGTGCACGTATATATAATTATATAAGACATTTATATATTGGTCTAAAATTGAGGTCTACTTTATTATTCAGGGTATACTCTGTAGTATTCTTAATAGATTTATCTGTCTCGAAAGATTCCATAATGTTCAATTTAAAACCTTTATTCATGTTGTGTAGTAGTTTAATGTTATTTGGTCCCATGGTGTGTCCGGTGTGTAGATTGTGTCGAAAAACTGCTGAGTTGGAATCCCGTTTTATGTGTTCTTTAGCCCTCGTGAGGATAGCTCTTCCCGATTCTCCAATGTAGACAGCATTGCAATATTTGTTTTAGTTTTTAGTTTATCTTTATAATTGTTTGAGATGTGCACAATGGGCACTACAACACATGTACAGTTTCCTGTATATTTATCCGTCGTTATAACCATGAAACACAGATGGCGATCTATATAGGTTTTTACAAGTAATGTTTTTGACCATGTATAAAAAACAATTAAAATGTAACATAGTGTTGAAATTAGTGAGTTTAATTTTAGTGCAATAGAGCAGTTAGGTAATTTGTTATGTTTTATAATAATGTTTGACTTAACATTCCAGTTTACATTATAGTGTAGATGTTGGATTGTGTCTAAATTTTTTGTAATTTTTGTAAAAAATTTTTTGGAATTTTTGTAATTTATGTTTTAGTGTTAACTTATGTATGTAAATATTTAAGAAGCATGGTTGTATCTTTATTTTACTAATTCTTGATATTTGTTTCCTTAGCTTGAAAAAGGCCAACGCCGAAACGTCGCGTCAGAATAAATAAACAAGTATTTTGTTAAGAGGAAGTGCATTATTTACCAATTAAAATATTGTTTTGTTTGTGCATTTTTTTAAATTTAATTCGGTCTATACGTCACTCATTGGTATCAGGGACTTTTAGGCCAACACTGTTGAGAATTTTGCAAATGCAGTAAACTCCGCAAAATCAATACAGAAATACTTTGGAAAACATTTATTTTCAGTAGAATTCTTAAAATTTTATTATTTTACTTAGGGTCAGGAGTATAAAACTCATATTTACGGAAATAATGGTTTGGTCTTAATAGACGGGTGAAGTAAATGTATAATTAACTGCCACATGTCTTTTTAATATGCAATTTTCCTGTGAACCGAGGATTAATGTTCAACCGTTGGTTAGCCGGGCTTCATACTCCCGGTCCTAAAACATATTATAAACTAAAATTAGTGACTTAAACATAGACGCGATTTCGTCCCTAAGTTAAGAGAAACTAAAGTGTGAAAAATGATTAATAATTTTTAATAGAAAAAGACAGGATATACTTCGAAATTGTTACTCATGCATTCTCGGATATTATAGTGCTGACGCATTATAGTACATAAACAAGAGCAGAATCTACAAAGTTTTGTAGGAAATATACTCGCCGAAAATCGAGAGCAGTGTGATGGAAGAAACCCATTATCAGTAGTGGCCGGGGTTCAATTAAAATCCAGGGTTTGAATTGTATCCGGGCCAAGAAAGGAAATTGTAAATAAGAACCCGGGTCATTATTCGAACATTTACTGTACCTACGTATTATCTCTGTCATATAATAAGAGAACTGTTTAAATATTTGATTGCCTGAGTGATGAATTTGTTTTTTTTCTTCAAGTTGTTAATGTCAAAGATGTTCACAGTAAGTTTGTCGAATTAAACGCCAGAAATTATATGTATTACAATCTCTTTTAGAATATCATAATGATCGCAAGAAGAAAAATGTACTAACTACAGAATATTTAAAAAATGTTATAGTAATACCTACAATTGCTTTCTGTCTATTAGACCCGGCAATTGAAAAACAATTTACAACGCATAATCTTATGTTAATAAAAGTAATCATAGGGCATATTTTCGATTTTTTTAAACTGCGGTTAGTTGCTCACTTATAATAAAGAGAAATAGATACGAATAGTTTCGGGCATACTTTAGTACTTAATCAAAAACTATAACTAGCAAAAGATTTAAGCGATACGCTACATGGGGTGAGGTTTCACAACGGAATGAACCGTACAGACATTAACTCATTAAACTCGAAACCCCCTAACCGAGTCGAGGCTCTGGCTACGCCACACCACAGCAAAAGCATCAAAAGCGTGAATTGAAATTAAATAGAAGTTTTAAAATGGAAGCCGACAAGGGCGATAATCACCCCGCGGGCATTAATACCGAAAATAACATATTAAAAGGGTAACATGAAAAGAACAAAAGTGGCACTCAGTTTTTAATCTGTCCGGACCGTTTGGCGGGCATGTTTGAATCACAAAGGGAACTGCCAGATGATGCCACTATAAAAAGCGACACCGGCGGCGGCAGGGACGGCCGGGGGCGGTCGGGGGCGGCGGGAGGGCGCAGAGCCCATCATAATCCAATTAGCATTCAATGTGAGCGACGCACCAACGGGAGCGAACTTTTTAAATTAAAAGTCCTCCGGCCCTCGTCGTTCGATACAGGCGACCAACTGACTGCATTAACGTGATTGTTGTTTCATGTTTCAATGACTGTTGATTAGCGTGTATGGGGATTCGACAATTTCGACGCGACTACGCCGCCCGAAAAAAAACTAATTACAAATAATTTACCCGCCCCAAACAGAGCGTGAAGTTGCCATGTGTTTTAAATCATGAAAAGGGATTTCGCGATATGTACCATATAACACATCAATTCGTTTGACAGAGCGTCACAGCTCCCGTTATTGGATTTTCAGCAATTTTAGTGTTAATTTTAACGTGCGCTTTTTTCGCCGGTCAAAGCGTCGCGACTCCTGCTGCTGGTTTTCAGGGACGACAAACCTTCGGGCTTCATTTTAGTCCGTGTAATTTGCGCGAGTGCTGGATGCCTGCCTGTGCACTAACTTTTTTCGTTTCTGTTCGGATTTTTTACCTACTCCGCGACAGTTGACAAGTTTAAATCGATAATATCTGGATTAATGCACTTCTCTTGATTACATTACAGCATTCCACTTTGAATTTACACCCCCTCGCAATACAGTGAAACTTGCGAAAGGCCGAACGTCATGGGACCCACATAAAATTTTATTAAAATGTTCGAAAAAAATTTAAATACTGCATACAGGATGATTTTTTTTCAAATTGCCAGTGGGTGGAGCCTCAATCTCAGAAGACGGGTGATCGCGTTGGCGACCCTGAGAAGCGTGTCTCCACCCTCTGGCAACTTGAAAAAAGATCATCCTGTATACTTAATGCTGGATATAACTAATTCGAAAATTTTATTTAAAAAAAAACTAACAAACGAACAACCATTTACTAATACTTATCAAAATCAACATTTAATTATTCTAATGCATACATTGTACTCTTGAATACTTTGATGTTTGCATGTTGTCTATGATTTCTTGCGCTATCAACGACAAGTAGCAACAGAATATTTTGTTTTCTATCTAAAGCCGATTACGACCATTTCAACTGCCTTCTCTTGTGGTAAATTAATTAATAAACAAGTAGCATACGTTAAATAATCCCGTTTTTTTCTAAATTTTCCACTTTTTTTACTTCATACCCCCTGATTATGTCTTTCAGATTTGTTCTCCAGTCATCCACAACAACTTCATCGATGTTTTTTTCTTCCCCGGTTCTGTTTAGAAGAGAATATCACGCCCTTTTTTGAAACTCATTGGTCAGCCGTTGGAGGCAGAAAATCCCTCAACATTCAGGTCATTGGCAATATTTTTAGCATTTCGTTCTAAAGTTAGCCCTGATATGGGTAAATTTTTGGTTTTTGCTTGTAAGAACCGTTCAAACAGAATTTGGTTGATGTCCTCGCATTTACACACTTTTGTTTAGAGTTAGTTTTTAAATTTTTGAAGTACAGGCATCTTTGTTACTTACTATGTTCTATATTTGTATTTTTCCGCGTTTAAACTAAGCTACTACTTCTTGTACTGTTTTCTTTTTATCTAGCTTTTTTATCACATTCATTTTTTTTCAACTAAAATTTTTTACCATTATTTTACTCATTTTGTTTCACACTACGCACTAGCCTTTATTGTTCAAACATTATTACCTAAATATTGAATGATGGTGCATTACTTTTGTAGCATTTCTTAAAAATACGTTCTAAACAGTCTAACAGTGATTATTTAGTCTAATTCCTCGATAGAAGTTTTTTTCAACATCCGACCGGATCATTTATTTTTATATGTTTGCGCGACATTGCTGTTTAGGTGTATTTTCGTGAATGTGAGTTTCACATCTAATTGAAGAAACCGGTAGTTTCTAATAATTTCGTCTACCATAGGTTTTCGTCTTATTAGAATTTCGTCTCTCTCAAGTTTTACGTATTAAGTAATTTTCTTCGCCCATATAAAAAGACGCTTATACATAACATACTATATATATATATATATATAGGTAAACACACTTGCATGCACACACAAACATACAAATAGACCTAGTGAGAACGAAATGATAAATATTTCATATATTACTATTGCGAGGGTGTCAGAGGGATCAGCAGCGCCGTCGGAAGAACACACACGGAAGCGACATTCAGCGGGGATCAGAAATCGGCTTATCTGCTCTCTCGACTTTGTGGATGACTGCGCTGGAAATCTGGCGGATAAAGCGGTTAGAGTCACGTAAGGAGCGACGTGCACTCGGAAGCGGGAGGAACTTCCAGTCGAAAGACTCCGAAAAGGAGAAAATTAGAGAGTCTTTGGCTGTTTCGCACAATTAAAATAACTCCTCCGGAGTGAATCCTTTAATTAAAACTCGATGTAAACGTAATCTGTAATCAATTCCAGTTCCTGAGCTGCGTTGTTTCTGTTTCTCTTTGCTCGTTGCTAAACCCGCGGACCCCAAATTGCCCCCACCTACAACAACCCATCCCCGACAAAAATAATTTATATTTAAAATAAAGTTGACAATACGCATGTCCGACCCAAATTGCCTTAGGTTTAAAAAAGTGCACCCTTCCAAAAAGATTACCCAATACGCCCTTGGCTTAGGGTTCCAGGGTTAATTCAAAGGGCGGGCTCGGGAAGCGAGGGGCTAGAGAGCGGAAAGAGGGTGGTTTTTGTCGAATTTAAGGAGAGAAAATCTTTTAGATAGACCTATGTAAAGTAGTACGTATATAGCGAGCGGGAGAGCAGAAAAGGGAAGCCGGCAAGAGATGAGAATTCTTCCGTGGGGTTTGAGGTAAGTGAGGCAACGCTTCGCCTTTTTATAAAGGCGGGGGTTGAAACGAGGCGCTGCATGAATAACAAAAGATCTCTTCGGGGAACCGACAATCCGCTTCTAGAGTTTTGTGCAAATTTTAACCGTAAGTACACTAGAGAAACATTTTGCCTGCGGTCGGATTTTTAATACCCGGGGTTTATTATTCCGCGCAAGAATACTCCTTGTGCAAGCCGTTGCACAAAGAGAATACTGAGAGGATAATATTAATTTTTTTCTTAAAATCCCTCTCGAAATCATGAACACGCTTTACTACTTACTATAAGATAAATCTACCGTTACATACTTCCTTCGTAAAATACTTCCATAACAAGACAAAAACTCCAAATATAAATATAGGTAAATGGAAGAAGCGTTTAAAGCTTTAAAAATTCCGGATCCTTTGTTAGGTTTATATATTGAGAATCATAATTAAACGGCGCTGTTTTCCACCCTCCTTTAAACATTAATTATATCGGAGTAAGTAATTAGAATGGCATCTTAGGGGTTGATGTCTCGTAATACAGTAATCCATCTCTTTGCCCGCCCTTCCTCGCACCCTCGGGGCCCGCGAGCTGCAAATGTAGTGTAAACACAACTTCAACTTTAAATTGAGCAGAATGGATCCGAGACACGTGACAAGAAGTTATATTTTTATCGGGGGAGAAAAGCGGCGGACCAAACGGTTCTTCGGCCTCCCTCTCAGCCATAATTCCCACCGCCTTTCTGGCTGGCTGCGGCAGCCATTATTTAAAATTCGCATTGCTGAGAGCTTGCAAATTGATTTCTTTGGCGCCCCCTCCGCCGTCCCGACCGGGGCCTGATGGATTTCATTATAATTACATTTTTCAGCGCCGGAGTTGCCTGTTTAATTAACTGAAAAACGTTTCGCTTTTTCCGACGTCAGCTCTAATAATGTTACACACCGGTTATAGTCCGCATGAATATGTAATTGTTATTTTATGCCCTATACCATGGAGCGGAACTGTTGTAATTCAATTAAAAACGAAATTGCTGTGTGATTTTTGCCGTAATTAAATTTAAATGTTTACTCGCTGTTTGTTAATACAAACCCCCCCTAGTAATCGCTCGCTTTATAAATATAATCGCGCTGATTTACTGTTCATTTATTTATTTAGGCATTTCTCTGCGCTCTTGCATTTCAACATTTTTATATACCGGCACCGCACTGAAAGTTCTGGACTGCAACAAAATACATACAACGTACATTTAGTTATTTTGTGCTAGTTAAATTTAACATTAAACATTTACATGCAGTAATGTTAGATATACATATGTATAATATTTGGTGAAGTTGTCCCGGGATATTTAAACAAAGTTTAATTAACATTGCATTTTACTCAACCTTCCGGTATTTTTAACTTTGCTTTTTCTTCTTTCTAAAATTGTAAACAGAACTTTGTTTCATATTTGTTTTCAAAATCTGTCTGCGGTCGAGCAAAATGTGTGTTGCGAAAATAAACCCAACTTCCCGTAGTTTTCTGAAATTAAACATGCGTTAAATGTAAACTTGATGTATAAAATATAATTTTTGCAGTTTCAATCCTCTTTTCCTGAGTTGTGTAATTGAATAAAATACACCTCTGTTGCAAATATTAGTAATTGCAACGTGATAACTCTATACGTGCACAATTGGCGGAGGCGCACGCTTAAATGTAAACCATTTTAATGTCAGAAAATTAAAATTATCTCCATTGTGATTTTTACAACAATATCTTAGAAGCAAATGTCTGTAATCTTACATGTTTTGTATAATATCCTTTCATTTTTATGTAAAAATTCCAAGAAAATAAAGTATTTCACTGTTAGAATACTATTTGATTGATAGCAGGACATACTGTTCATGAAAAGAAAAAACTTACTAAAATATACTAAATATCAGTTAAATGGTGAACTTTATATTAAAATGGTTTCAAAAAATATAAAGTACATTTTTTTAGTTATGAAAGTTCTGAAATAATTATAAAGTCCCGGTAATTAAAAATGAAGACAACTTTACCCAGTTCTAAGCAATAAGTAAAATACAAAGATAAAAATTTTAATGCCGTCAAAGCTTTCTTATAAAAAGAAACATTATTAGTAGTGAAGGTTTCCTTCACGCTAAGAAGTTTTGAGATGGTTAAAATACAGATGAAGTACTCATATAGAATAAGATTAGTGCATTAGGGAGCAGAGGAATGCTGATCATGCCCGACGATGATATTCTGCCGACAAGACATGATGCAATTATGTAAACGTCTGGATGCAGCAGACGAACGTTATCGCCGATGACAACCGGGAAAGACAATCCGCAGCATCCCTTCCGGCGCCCTCTTCGTCTCCCTCTCTCTCCAGCTTGCCGGGGTGTGGGACGAAGACGGAGACACGATGTGGAATCAAAAACTTGCGAGTTAAGCCGCACATCTTTATTTGCTACGCGAATGCCATCTCAAGCGAGTACTTCACTTCGCTACTCCATCCCCGAGGGGTGAGTCGGGACACATTGATATTCAGGAGATATCCCCTATATCAGGTTTGTACACTTTTTGTTTTGTTGGATTACGTTCCGATGTGTTTTATTGGTTTCTGCAGGGAGAAAGAAAGGGTCGGGGAAGACAGATGGCTCCTTGCTGCTATCTTTACGTTCTATTAAGCTTCCTTTCTAATAAATTCTGACTTGATTTCATTCAAGCGCGTACCTTTGACTAAATCATTAAAATGCATTAGTAAATATCTATCTATCGTTTTGGGATATTGTCGTAAAATGGAGCAATATGAATTAAAAATAACAAAAAATCCAATACCTACTAAAAATAGTTCCTTAAAATGATAAAGTTTCAAACAATGACATAAACAAATTTATAATTAATACATTTTTTTTAAAAGACCTTTATATTTGCTTCCAACAGCCTAAGAATTTTCAATAAAATCTAAGCGAAAAAGAATTTTATACCTCACTTTTTGTGTTTACAGCATATTTTCCTCCCGAAGTGTGTAAAGAAAATCTTTTAAGAGGGAGCTTCCTCCACATGCTCCCAATATATATTCCGATCGATTACAGGCATAAAATAAGATTTCCCAACCCTTATGTGTCTGGGGATGAAATTTCCCGACTTCACTTAATTTTCCTGGGGGGAATTGCGAGGGTCTTAGCCCGATAAAGTCTAAAGGTGATTGGAATGTTGATTAGGTGGGAGAAAAAGGAAGAAGAGAGGACGCTTTGGGATTTGCCCCCGCAGCATCGGCGGGGCGGATGGGAAAAGTATATTAATATTTTATGGCTTTCATAAGTTTACCGTAAAAGTCTTATAAACTTAAAGCATGAGGGAAGTGTCGGAAACGTCCATAAAAATACGGGCTGCGCTGTTTTACAACAACCTACTTTATTGGCTTTTTATCAGAATTTAGTTATTGGCCGTTCCCACCGTAAATTTCCTTTCTGGCGCACGTGCGCCTGGCACGACATTGTGGTATTTTAGCCATTAACCACATGTCGCAATAAGTAAAAACTCACCTGAATTTCTCTTTATTGCAGCAAAAGAAACACATTTTGCGCTTTTATTTCATTTTAACCATGAATTCTTGCGTATTTAAATCACAACACGCGGCTAGCTGCACCTTTATTTTTCTTTGCTTCATCCTCAATTTCATACGCCATGGGTATTCTCGAACTTAACGATGAATAAATAAAGCGGTAATATTCGATAAGAAATAAAAACGCCGGAATTCTACGGGGGAAATAGAGTGGGTTAATCAAACCAAAGTTACTCCACAAATATTTTACAATGCCTGTCCAATTTTCTTGTCCAATCTCCGGAGTCGGACGGGTAAAACAATTTGGAATGTGCGGCCTGAATACGAAATCAGAGCTTACAAGGGATGAGTCGCGTAGAAACAGTTCTAACCCTGGAGATGCTCACATCCACTTACTTTGCCACGTAGTGGGCGGCGGAAAAACCGGTCGGGGCAAAAGGGGTTGCCATCCCCCTACCCCATCCCTGGGGGCGGTGAGAGAGGGTTTCTGCTCCATCCGCTTGCCAACAATACACTCTTCCTATTTTCGTTTTATCGTATGGACTTCGGGAATGGATGTTTTAAGAAATCGTATAAATTTCACGTGCGACAGTTAACTTGTTTATAACCACTTTTTTTATCTATTTTCAAATATACAATCTCCAAATACATACAAATAGTAAATGTTCGAATAAAGGCCCTGGTTAGTATTGTAGACGGGTTATAGAAAAATCGGTAAGAAAAAGCCGAGTCTTTAATAATATTCAGGCAGGTACATTATTTTTCTTAAAAAATAATTAAATATCCTGTATATTCTGTAATTTTGTTCTTCACCTGTCTACTTCAATTTTTAGCTCATTTTTTTGAGATTTCTTGGGTCTTATCAATAAAATTCAGAACCCTAATATTACTAATATTCTTTCTTCATTCCTAACATTTTACACAGAGTTTGTAGGCTGAAAAAATAATTAGCAAATAAGGGATTGAATAAACGAATATTAATTAATACTAGAGTTGTGAATTTTATTGATAAGACCCAAGAAACCCAGCAAAAAGAACTTAATAATTAAATATTGTTTTGTTTGTGTGTTGATTTTATTATTGGTTTCTTTGTTCTTGCAATGTTGGTGCGGATTGTCAGCTGTCGTTTTGAAAAACCTCGCTCTTGAAAACATAAAGCAGAAGTATACTTTACTTCTAGTTCTATTGCATATATTATAGTTACCTAAATTAATTCATCCAAGTCATCTTCATCAGATGATGTCGCAGCTAAGAAATCGGAATCAAAGTCAGTCATTTGCGGTAAATAAAAACATAAATATTTCTTGTTAGAAACTATAAATAGAAATACTAAAAATATAATTTGCCATAAGACAAACTTATTCTTGTATTTTTCTTTTTTTTTATGGAACGGACAATTTACACCTGGACCTGGGCCCAAGTAAAATTTGGCTACTAGCAATACTATCGCCATTGTTTTGTCCATTGTACGTGGATTCTCGAGTACAGTGTAATGGTACAAATCCTCTATCAATATTCGCCCGTGCTCAATTAAAAACCGGGTCTTGAATTATAGCCGGATCAACAGAGGAAATTGTAAATAAGAGTCCGGGGGTTTATTCGAACATTTACTGTATGGTCATTTGCACATAAAATGCGACTAGCGAGAAATGATTCTAACAATAATTTTGTTCTTTGGGATGGAATAAAAGCATATAACATTGCTATTCGGTTTATTTTGAAGAGCACTACCATTTCGGCTCTTTTACACAAGTCTTCATCAGGCGCTTTAGCTGTACACTCGAAGAAAAATTAAATGTCCGTTTTTTGTTGGCCGCGTATATCGTTTGTACTGAAGGGTTGTAGTCTGATCCATAAATACAGCAAGGTACTAATATAGCACAACGATATGCGCGGCCAACAAAAATCGGACATTTATTTTTTCTCCCAGTGTACATAAACATTGTTGTTGTAGGAAATTCGCATTTGAAAAGCAAATGACTGTACATACATCTAATACAAATGGTGAGTGGGGAGATTTTTCTCAATTTAATTCCGGCGCAAACTAGAAAAGTTTATCCGGATTGAGAGCTTAAACAATAATAAATACACAGGAATATATATATATATTTTATGTGCACACTCGAGGTACAAACTCGACGAAAACGAATTGTAAATAGAAAACAGTAAAGCCATGTTTGTTTGTCTGTACACAAACTTTACTACTTGTGTGTGTGTTTGCGCTAGTGTAGACCCTAACCTACATTTCTTAGAACTCCAGAGCAAACACATACGTCGAGGTTTGTGTATACGGTGTGTTCTCTCCAAATTAAGATACAACAATATTTGCCTTCGCACAACAGTAAGTCGAGATAACATTTTTGTGACGCAAAACACGCGTGTAAATTATAGTCGAGTCAACACCTGAGAGGCGGTTTGTTTCAGCCATCTTCGCGGTTGACTCGACCAATTAGAAAACCACGTCTACTGACTTTGGGGACGTTAACATTATGAGCAATAGGAAAGTACCAGAAGTAACAATAAACAAATATTTGCTGAAGCAATAAAGAGGGACTCTTAAATTGGTCAACAAATAAAAGCCAGTTTGTCTATAACGTTTAATTAGATACACTCTTCCATTTTCGAGATGAAAAATACACAAGTGTTTTCAATCCGATGGAGAAATACCGCCTTCAGACTACTCTCCTAAGTTAATGGACAAAGAGTCATTGTTTCAGATAGAGAGAACATGGTTAACGCCGCAAATGTTTTTGTACGGACGCTGAGGTGGCTAGAATAGTAAGAATTTGGAAGTTTTTGTCTGGATGATTTTCTACCTATTTAATCTTCTTTGGTGTTATTAGAAACGTCTGAGGTTTCAATTACGAGCAAAAGTAATGATTTTGGGCCCATCAAGATTTTTCACATTACCATTTGGTAAAGTTTGGTAAATAGTAACTACGTGATGGTACTTACCCCAATGATGGCGTTCAGTTCTGTCATGGTGACCTGTTTCGCTCGTTCAACTGCACTGGCAACCTGTTGTTGGTGCTCTTGCGACAGGAATGGCAGAATTTGTGCAATTATCGCGTTCAGTCTCTTCGCAATTTCAGTCTGGAAGAATAAAAAACAAAGAGAATGAAATTAGTGCGTTTTATACAACCCAGCTAAATATATAAATGTAATTCCGACAACGGGCGGTATTTGGGAAGGAACCTTCGTAAATGGGGGTAAAGATAGGTGCGCTGGGGAAAAAGGGGGCTGGTGAACGAGTTGAAATATGGCGCAGGAACGCGCTTTAAATCCCTAAATATTAATACAAGGCAATGTCAACAGACTCTTTCTGCTGTTGGAAATAGATGGTTATGGCTCTTGAATCGCGATCCTTCAAAAATATATACGTCGCCCTATTGTAACTTTTCATGCTTTTTTCAGCTCTCGGCTTTGCTGACGAGTGTTTACTCTCCTCTCGGCAAACATTGCCGGGCGCTCTGTTTGTTTTTCCAGTTCACTGCATCGGCTCTGACTTCGCGTTTCCAGTATTTTACTTAACTCGAGCTGGCCGGGCACTAATTCAATCGTTTTCGTTTCGGGATTATTTGATTGCTAATTGCTTTATAAGGGCTCGACGCGTCTTATCTCTCGTTCTCAGCAGTTTCGCTTGTTACACATACCTAGCTAGGTATATGGAATGTAATATATTCGTTCGTAATGATGAGTAAATTATTTCCTTTGTCTGTTATAACGGGCAAAATTATCGACAGGACGCGCAAAATATGCCACACTAAATGTGCCTTGTTTAAAAAAAAACACCCCCCATTGCCCGTGCCCTTCTAATTCCGCTTTGCCGGCGCTAATTAGATTATTTGCTGGATTATCCTGCACTGGGATCGCTCGTGCATAAACAAAGGGATAAATTTTCAATTTGCGTGTCTGTTTTATCGGTCTACCCCGTGTAATAAAGTGCTTTCTTTCGTGCCAGCTAATTGCAGTGCTCGAAAACTGCCCGTAGATTTGATCATCTTGTGCTACTTAATTTCAGACATAAATAGAGTACCTTAACGATGTGCTTCAAAAATCATCAGTAGAGAAGAGAAATGTACTAAAAATCTTCGTTTATTACTTTTTATATCTCCCTTCTGGGTGAAGATGACAAACTTTTAGTTTTATAAGCCCCAGTGAAGCGTTCCAACTCCCATTTAACCCACATTAAAACAAATTAAATTTCACCAAGTGGAATGAGTTGTTTTAACCCTACATTTCACCATCCAGGAAGGAAAATACGTCTCTTGAGACGCAACCCCATAAAATTATATGTATATCGAGTGCTTCCCTCCTAGCTCCTAGCTATCTATGGATATGATGCATGTACGTGAGTCCTCTACACCCTAACGAAAGCGTCGAAAGCCAAGTCAAGCCAATTCGCCCCCTCTGGCCCAACGGGCCCCCCGAGCGCTGCAGGGAAGCGATTTTATGCTTAAATCTAGACTAACAAAATGAGAAGGGGGCACTAATTGAGATTTTAATTACTGTTGCTTAAACCCGCACCGCCAGGCAGGCCACCCTGTAATTGGCTTCCTAATTATCATGCAGCTAGGCGATCCACGGCCGCCTGCGACGCCGGCGAACTAGTTTGCTTTTTTCATTACCGCACGAGGTAGCAGCCGTGTTTACGGCGAATCGTTAGCGGATAGTATTTAATTTTATGTTTAATCTGTGTGAAGTTAATTTGCTAGATGGGAACCTTGTGGGTGGGTGCGAGCGACGGGCGGAGTCGCTTTCCTCTCGAATGCCCGACAAAGAAAATAAACGAGCGCGATTTGATTTCGCCACTCGATCGTGAACTAAATGAAATCTAGATATCAATCAGTAGTAACAGAATCCCGACATCGCGCCCTGCTCTGGGACGCCACCGCCGCGCCGTGACAGAGATAAAATGCATTTGAGGAATCGATCCTGTGGAAGGGATGAGATAGATTTATTCCAGGGATGGCGTTGTTGTTTTAAATAAAAAGAAAGTTTGCCCATTCCATGTCAGTGCGCTTCCTAGTAATTACTTAAGGTAAATGTACCTATGCCTGACCCTGTACCTTAGGGTGACCGGTAAATATTTCACGCCAAGTATTACCAAAATGTGTACTTGTAGGACTTATTTCTGATCTGTCCCCTGAAGTAATACTTTGGACGAGGTCGTTGGATATTTTTTCATCTCATGCACATCAAGCAGTACCTTAATAATGCAGACGAAACATGCACCGGTCACCTTTAGGTACAGAGTCCAGGCATAGGTACATTTACCTTATATCTTATTTTTATAAGAAGGGACAAGGTCGGTTATTTTTATATATGTACATTTTGAATAAATATTGTAACTATATAGTATACATAATGCATTTTTGAATAGAAAGATATTTTCTGGCGAAGTGTGAAAATTGAACATGTTAGCCATTGCAAAAGTTAGAGAAAAGCTGTAAAAAGAAGGGAAAGCATACCAATGCTCAAAAAGCAATGCGAGAGTTCGAAATCTTCAAGAATATTTTTCTTTGTGTAATGCAGAAAAAGCAGAAGTTGGGTTCGTATCACGCCCAACTTCTTCGGCCCACTTAAGAAGGAGTTAAACTCCCTGAGAATTAATTCCGGGCGCATTACATAATAATTAGGGTAATTAAGAAAAGTTGGTCGTGCCCCCAGCGCCCCCTGAGGGAAGTTTAAATAAGCTGGCGCGGCGGGGGTGCGGCGTGCGGGGGTCGCTGGAAATGAAAAGCTGGGAACTTTTCGTGCTACTAACAATTGCAATAGACTTGATAAACGCGCCGGGGTATAAAAGTTCCGGTGGCGGCTAGGAGACCGGAACCGGAGTCGTTTCCGGGAGCCACGAGGAAGTTTACAGTGCGGTTACTCACAGAGACGCGCAAGATTTACAGCCCCAGCTCGGCGCTGCTGCCGCTTGTAAAGTAGCCTTGTAGCTCGGCTGCTTCACTTGGCTCGTAATTGCTGATGTTAAGTCGCTTTGGTGTTTAAAAGGTTTAACATTTCGTCCCGGTGAAATTCTTGCCCGTTAGTCACATTGCTCTGGTGAAATTTCAACTTATGTAGTGTATAAAAGTTCGTTTTAGTTCTGAACAACAGGATCTAGTTCTTATGGTAACTCAGGATAATTCTGCAAACAAACTCCTTACATTCTTATATTTTAATAGCAAGTGTGTACTACTAATACAACAACAATAATCGGTATTTAAATCTTCTCGAAAAAAAATTGTGGCATTATTAACAAAAATACAATTTCCAAAATTTGAGGATTTACTCTACGCATAAGTACGGGGATACAAAAAACTCAAATAAAATTTTTGTCTAACTCTTCTACTTTTCGCGATTGTGCACATCAAACTGTAAAAACATAATCATGATAAACTTTTTTTATTATCCTTTCTTCATTGCTCATTCTGCGTATATCGATGTAAATATTGTTTCAAAATATTGACGGATGCGCACACAGTGATTATTTGAAGAATTGGGTTTTTTTAAATAACTCTAACTTCTTTATTTAATAAGTTAAATGAATGAAAATTTTTAGTATCTATTCAGTTCATGAAATACTTCAAAACTTTACAATAACTTTTTTCTATGACGTACAGTTTTCGCGCAAACGCACAACACACTTGAAAAACACCATTACCATTGGGGTTTTTAAGGAATTGTGGTCCCTGGGATTTCCGCGTACAACGATACCCATATTGTGATGAAAAATCTTAATTAAGTCACTAATTTATGCATTTAATTGAATGTAATAGTAAAGTTTGTCTGGTCGACTGCACGTGGCTCTGTATGTGCCTGGTAGAAGCATAAGTCAGAGACGTTTAAACTCGTTCTATTCAGCATTTCAAGACCCATTATAAGGGTTTTACTGCAATAATTTATGATCGATTCAGTGTTTGAAACAAGGATGTCTGTCGAGTCTCTCACAAAACTGCAGGATAAAGTAAACTTACAAAAATATGCTGAGGATGTGATACATACCTAAGGTAAATCTTTAATAGAATTGAGATTGGGAAAAGCGTGCTAATTGAATGGAAAATGCAACTAATTAATTCCATATAGTTCGACATAAATGTTGAAAAAAATTTTAAATTAGTTTTCACAAACCTAAAAATAACAAATTAATCACTATATCTAATTAGACGAGGGATTTAAATATATCCAAGTAAAAAAAAAGTGGAATCAGTCGTGCGAACTTATATATACGAAATGAAACGTTATGTGTGTTCATCCCCGGTGGGTGAATTTTTAATCATAGTCCTGAGCCGCGCCATCCCCAGCCCATTATAAAAGTAAATATCGCACCCCTCGACACTCGGAAAATAATCTGAATTTGAAATCGAGCCACTCGTGAGGGTCCACACGTGTGACATAAAGAGGGTTCACTTTGTTTGACTGGGGGATCAGGAGGGCTGAGCCCGAAGGGTGTGTTAATTGCTAGTGGCGCGCACCGTGAACTTGTTTGCATATGTAAGTTTTATCTTTGTGTATTCAAAAGTTAGGGGATGTTTTCGAATAATATGAATATGGACGTATGGAAAACCAGCCAGAGGTATTAACTTCCGGGGGCCGTACCTCTGAAAAATTTAAATATTTTTTAAATTTTGTTACACCTTCACTGAAATGTCAATTGAATATGATGAAATTATTGAAATACATACGTAAGTGTAGTACGTGCCATCATTGGTATGTAGTACTGATACATATGTAGATATAAATATATATAAATATTCTCATAAGAATTTTTATTTATGTATATATATAGCATATGTGACTGATTCTTTTTTTGCTTAAGATGTTCATAAAGCAGGGTAGCGATGCGTGCAAGAGGGTTTTGAAGGGAGATCGGTTCACGTGATGGGCGCCGGCCGTGTTCATAAAACGATTAGGGTTGAAATAACGTGACACCACCTGCTGCAACACCTGGCGAAGTGCTCGGTACGTCACAAACGGTGGTAAATATATTCAAAGCGATGATCCCAGCTGACGAAGCAACTTCTGCTTACACTTATTTACAACACCCTTTTTCAACGTCCCCTCTGTAATACTTAATGGGGCTATTGTGTTTCCATATCACCTAATCTAGCTATTGTTTGGATTGAAACATGAGGGTCGAACTGGCTGAAAGGTCGTGACGTAGGTAGTAAGATACAGTAGGCATTTATTTAAAGCACAATTTTTAAACATAGGATATATACCTAGCTATAACCTAGGGTAAGTAACAAAAGGGAAAGAATAACATCCTCCTAAAATATTTATCACCGGATATTTTACCCGGTTATTGTTCCAATATATTCGGAAAGTATCCACTCCCAAATATGTGGAAGAATCCCCTAAAACAATTTGGAAGGTATAGGGGCGTTGAGAAGTAAGACGCGTCGAATTTTCACCGTTTCCATTTAAGATTTATATTAGGGGCGAATTGGATAGGGAAAGCGGGTGCAAGTGTCATTTTCTTAGGATCGTAGCGCTGCCACTGCCGGCGGGCTCCGAGCTAACCCTCCTCGTGCTCGGCTGCTGCTTTATAGCCAGGGGTGTTTGGAATTCATTTTATATGCTCGGATAGCCATTTTTGCGCGGAGATTGAATTTTTATGCCGCGGCCACATTGTGGAAATGATACATAAACTGACCGCGCCCCGAGATATTTACTGTGCCATATTCGCTCTAGGCAGAGGGGCCTTATATTATAAAGGTGCCTATATACGTACTGGAAGGTTGTTTCAACAAACTTTATGGCGGGTAAGGTGCAAACTAACACTATGACCGCCGATCGTAAATTGCTTTCTACAATATTTCAAAGAAATCTCGATATTTTTACACTCGTATAAGAGGATTATTATAATACGTTAACGAAGATATTTAAGGCTGATGTTGTTGGTTATAAATATGTCTACACGGAGAGAAATTATTCTTTAACTGAACGAAATATATTTCTTTAGAATATATTTGTTTCATTCAAAACAAATTTGTTTAACCCAAACATAAGACATTTAAATGAAAGCAATTGATATATTTGTTGCGAACTAATACATTTATTCATATCTAGCTTTAAGTATTCAAATAAGAATTTATTTAATACAATTGTTAAATTTATTTGTTTCAATATACCATTTTAAATAAATAATTTCTTTCATCCAAATAGACATGTCATTTCCCATATTTAAATAGAAGGTTTGTTTGACGTAATGCATTATTTTGTTGAAACTAAAATTACATTCTGTCTGTGTGGGAATTTGCTATTAAAATCCAATAATTTATTTTATAGTACCTATATAATATAATACAACGTGACAAATATATAGAGAGGCACAGATTTTATTTGGAAGAAGAGAATCCTTCTTTGATTGTAAACGACGCTCGGCATATACTGGGCCCAGCACTAATACTCCGCGTACTCTTGATATAATTGTTATGAATGTCGTAGGGCGGTGCCACCCCCGCATATGCACCGCATTCGCTTGTTTATGCCCCAGCAATTTCTTTGAGTGGAGGTTGAAGTGTAGCCGTGAAGTGGCGTTATGTTGTGTAAACAGACGTTCCGACGCCGCCGACGCACTAAAAGCTTAGTTAATTCAACCGCCTGTTAATGGGCGGCAACGTATTCCCGTATAAATTAAGCCCCTCAAAACACACCCGCTCCCATAGTGTGCTCTGGCAAGTCCCCGGCCCCGCCGCGCCTCCCCGCACCCCTGAATTAATTTGGAAATTAACGTCTGCTGTTAAAGTTTCCAAATTATGTAATTACTGCTTTTACGGCTGTTATTGTTTGATACTCCTCTGTGTTTCCTCTACCTATTTAGCGTTTATGTTTCACTCGCGCGCTCCCCTCGAGCCGGGTGGGAAGGAAATCGGGTGCATTTGGGCTTTATGGCCTTTTTATTATGCAATGAGGGCGTTAGGAAGTATTTTGGGCGAGGCAAACAAATAGACGTTTTCAACGTCAGTTTGGGTGTATTTATATTTAAATTCACTCGAGGGGTGAAGCGTAATTCCGCGGGATTTCAGGTTTTAAATTCGCGAGAAATATAATCTACAAATTTTGCAGAATGTACAGAGAATAATTATCGTAAAATTAACAGTAGATTTCACCATATGGAATCGCACATTTACGTTTGTGATTCCACCAATCACAAGAGGAATTTGTACTTTATTTTAATGATAGAACTACATATTTCAATTATTTAATGCACAAATCGACAACTATATATATTTCTTTTGTTAATAACTACTTATAATAATTAATGTTCGATGGGATTGGCGCTTTTGTGAGAGTGATTACGTCTCTTGAGCTTAAGTAAGTGTTTTTTTTTGTGGATTTGCACGCTTAAATAGGGTATCGCACAAAAGGTCCTCTGCTACGTCACACCTTTTGTAATGTCAGATGACCAGCTGTTTTCCATGAAACTTTAAAAAACCAACTTGCGGTGCCTTTGAACAATTGGGGTCGTTCGTGTCCTCTAGCGTTTTAGTGTTAGATAAATCTCCCCCAGTGTTCAAGCTTGTAAAATGAAGCAGGACTGAGGATAAAGAAAGTGTGTCAATGAATCTAACAAGATGATACAAATGACTACCTTTCTATTATTTGTCTTGGATCTTGATTGTCTAAGATATTTATTAAAAATGTAGGTATATCTCAAGGTCTAGAAAAAATTAGAGAATTGGTGTAGTTTACTAATGGGAAAACAAACCAAAATTTGTTTTTTGCTAGACATACAACCTATTGCAGTTAACACCGCAGATACACATTGCAAAAACAATAAATATCATTGAGGAATAAATCCAGAAAATTAAATTAACGTGGCATAAATGCAAATTTCTTGGGGAACTAGGTTCGTGTTAAAAAAATCGCGATATCTGATTTCTTCCCCACCAAATAATTCCTTCCAATTATATAAATAACAGTATAATACAACCCTCCCGAAGCTTGTCGCCAAGCGCGATAAAATCCCTCACTTGTACAATTTAAATTACAAATTGCCGCAGGAGAAGGAAATTCATTTTCGTGTTAGAGAATGCGTGTCAGGGCGCGCAAAAACACCACAATTCCGTGCGTTCAGAGGCGTTTGGACTTCTCAAAGTGTCCGGTAACACACCTCAACTGCCGGCCTTTGCTGCTCTGCTAATTATTTAAACATTACGTCAAATTGCGAGAGCAGTACATATGTTAATGTTAATGCGACCACAGGCGGCGCCGACCGATGACCACGGCGTGACGTCACCGTGTCGCGGTTCACCACCGAAACCGCAGCGCCCCCTACACTCGCCACACAACTCCCCGCGGCGCGCCCTCTATGAATACGACGGATGCAACAAATGCATTAGCATCCTCATCATACATTATAATACATACACAGTTTATGTACCTACGTGCGATAACTATGTGGTGCTGTTTATTTGCCTGAAGAGGTGTTTACATTGCAGGATAACATTCAATAAAAATGCAATAAACGAACTAAATTAAAATGGTAATGCACGTTTAAGGTAGGGTACTTTTGTTACTTAAAATTAAAATAATTGTAATAATGAGTTAATTTATTCAATTGTATCTAGAGAAAAACTATTTTTTTTTCTACCTTAAGGAGAGAAATCTAATACATATGAACATACATGCATAGAAGAAGGATAAAGGAATGAGATGTAGGAAAGGGCAAGAAATTTATACATCATATACTTTTGGGTATCCCTGTTTGAAAGCGCCCTCGCCCGGCGAGCAGCACAAGCGCGGCCATCCCGGCGAAAAAGGAAATCTTGATATGTTTGTCAGGTTTTATCGGATCAAGTGGGCTGCTCGGGGCTAGAGTGTACGACAAGGGGCGGTGCTCGGGGCCGCGCGAGGATGAAACACTGTGACCCAACAGCTTTCAGTCGACGGCTCGAGATAAGAAATATAAAAGGTACAGTTTATGTCAAAAGTGGCGACTCAATAATAGTTTTTCAAGGATATTTTATTTTACGTCCTCGAGCTCCATTGACGCTATAAAATTTATGTTTTCATCCCCATTGGAATAAAATTGAACGCAACGGCGACGTTCGCCCGTTAAGCAATCCTCGCCCATTATAGACTAGGACATTAATTATTTCTTCCTTGATCACTCTCATTCCTTTGATTGTGCATAAAGTCTTCGTCTCCATTAAAAATTACTAGTTCTCGTATCGAACATGAGAACTCCAGTAATTCCCAAAAAAACCGCAAAGTATCAAATTTTGACCTTAGTACTAAATTTTGAGCTTAGTACAAAAGTTTGAGTTTAGTACGAAATTTTGAGCTGAGTATGAAATTTTGAGCTGAGTACGTAAAGTTGTTTCCCCAGGATTAATTCCAACGCACGGAGAAATGTGCTCGGATATTGATTCTTTATCCCACATAGAATTTCCCGGTGAATTCCTCTTTTTTCTCCAGCTGAATTCTAATGTAAATCAGAGTAGGCAGCGGATGCCCCGAATGCCACGCCGGGGCAGGTTGGAAAAAGACAGAGAGCGACGTAGTAATTTCAGTTGTTCCTAGATAAACGAGCCACATTTTCATCACAGATAATACTGAAAGTAAACACGGGGCCGTTAGTTTTGTTAGTTCAGCAACTCAAATAATTTACCCAATAGAACTGCAGCCGGCAGTTTATTCAGGGTTGCTCAGTCTATGAGGGGCGACGGGATAGCAAGCAGAGTGTGTACCGACCACGGAGTGTCAATATTTGGCCATATAGAACGACGACTGTTATTAGGGGCGCTAGACGCTATATGCTGCGCTCTGCTAGAGCTAGGGGTGACGTTGCGATGCGTTAGGCCTGCTCGCGTTTTCATTCCCTGTTGGGTTTGCTCGCTGAGGAACAAGGAGGCACAACATTTTGTTTGCTTGACCTATGCCGTTGAGTTGGTATCCCCTGTATCCTCGCGCCAGTGAACAATTTTCGCAACTGACTTAAATGTGTTCATGTTCTTTCCTTTTTAATTTAATTTAGCCTGGCTTCAAGATCTAATAAAAATAATTAAAAACGAAATGTTTTGTTTTGGATGAGATAAGTATTCTGACAACTTTTTCTTTATACATCTATTAAGCTGTTTTGCTCCATTCGCTGATAAGCTTCGCGATAATAAGAGGACTAAACTGCTTAACCATTAAAGGTGCTCAAATAATTAACAGTTACCGTAAAAATTTCACTATCAACGATCATTGGATTTGAATGATAAGCATACGACTGTTTAGACGAGTGTATGCGCATACCAATAAACGGCAAAGCTGTCGACTGGCAGTTGTTTGACATTTTACACAAAATATGGTCGATGCGGGTTTATGATTTTTCTGTCGATTTACAGTATTGTGAAGGTATGAAGATAGGATACGCAATTCATGCAAATTAGGTTCTTATCAAAAACGGATTTGTTGGCTTAAATGACAATAATTGCCTCAAACAGATGTGTCGGTATTTGGGGAAACTTTTCCCCGTGTCAAGCGGCGGCCAAACAAAAGGCGAGCGCCAGGTCTTACAACAAAAGACGGGCACATTCAAGGACAGCTCCTCAAGGACGCCTTAATGGGAAACAGATGCTTGGAAAAGATTCAGCAGTCCTCAGCATATGGAGCCAAACTGCATCCGGGGTGCCATAAAACTACAGTAGGACCAACTCTCGAGTAGGTAAAAAGAAAAATCCCGACGTGAGAGGGCGCGGTCGAGTAAGGAAACTAAAGGTGTCCGATTAGTCGCCAATGACAGGTGCTCTTCAGAGGGGGATAGCCGCGCGAAGGGAGTAGCTCTGATTGGGTCAAATACAAACGGTCAGTCATTAACATGGAGAGGGACAGTCAGTGAGGCAGAGTCCCCGGAGACAGTCAGTTAGAGAAAGTCGATCGAAACAGTCAGATAGGGAGAGTTGACAGTCAGTCATTGAGAGAGGTTCAATAGGGACAGTCGATTAGAGAAAGTCGATCGAGACAGCCAGGTAGAGAGAGTCGGGAGAGAGAGTTGGTTCCGAGAGGAGTCAGTGAGGGGGAGTCGATTGAGTCAGTCAGATAGAGAGAGTTGAAAGGCGGGCATTCGAAGTCTTCTTGCGAGGGCGGTCGATCAGAGAGTGGGTTAGTTGGTGAAGAGAGTCATTGGGAGGTAGTCCAGAGGACGGGAGATCAGAGAGGGGGTGCCACATCGGTCACAGTACAGTAGCATCGATCATCGATATTATTCAAACCCATACAGTCTTTGGTACCTATTGTGTTCGGCATTATTATATAACAACATTATACTTGTTATATATAAGTATAACCACAATTGTGGTATGTAATATAGCAAAGAGAATATTTTGTTCAGTAGTAAACTACCAACTTCTAAACCTCCCCAACCTCTAAACCTAGTCCAAAATTGTTAAGCTTGGCGGTTAGTTTTAGGTAAAAACAAAAACGTTGTTGTTTAGAGGTTGGTAGTTTAGTCGTGAAGAGATACCCTGCTTGCTGTATTACTATGTTAATGTTTATATAGCCATGTTGTTATATAGAATGTCTTTATTTATAAAACGTTAAACCCGGTTTTAAGAGAGGTTCCATTTTTTCTTTTTCATAAAAGGGTTTAACGGCGTTTTAGTGGCTGTTTAACTTAAACAGTTTATTCAGTATTTAACCAGCTGTACGAAGAAATTGAAGCTAATGGTGCTATTCTGAAATGTATTTACGTCGCTGTAACCGACGTATCTCACATAGTTACAGCAATGTACAAAAAAACGTGATTCTGATATGAGTTACGACCGCTGTAGCAGAAATGTTGAGTTCCGTCCACAAAGAGACTCGAGGGATATCTTACAGTGATCGGTACGCTTGCGCAATTGACGTACATGAAATAATTGTCAAAAAAATTTAGTTAGCCAATAAGCGCGTTGAATTTATTCGAAGAGAAGTTAGCTGCGATGCGAACTGTCGACAGTAGTTCTAATATTTACGTCGGCGATTTCAGAATACCAAATTGCACCGCGATGCAGCTCGAACCTCTGTAACCTATAACCGCGTAAATATTCGTCGACGTTGCTAAGAAATTTCAGAATAGCACCATATGTATCTACAAAATATAATTTATTTACATTACTTAAATATCGAATAAAAAAGAAATATTTCGTAAATAACACTTTCGCTAACAAAATGAGAGTAATTTTGAAAACCTACAAACTTTATATAATTTTGCAATTCAAATGTACAACATAATAATTTTCTGGCAAAGAGTGTACGATTCTATTAAGTCTGTGTTCATAGCACACTAATTTTTTTTAATTCAATTAAAAAAAGAGTTATTAAAGCACACCAGATTACGTGGTGAAGTTGCACAATTTACAAGGTGGTTTCACAAACTACCTCCTTTATAATTCATAGTAATTAAAACTTTCTTTAAAAAAATAATCACATATGTTATGTTACGCATCCGGAAGGAAAAAGTTTGAGACACGAAGTGTACTATATTACCTAGGTCCGTACGTAATTGCGCCATTTCGCCCAGGAGGCTTTCGTATAGTGAAACAATGAGTAAAACAGAGTGTAGGAGAGCAGAATAGGATTACCGCAGAGCAGCGGCGGCTAAAGACAAAACCGCACGGGAGATATATGGATGTAATTAGATAAAGTTCTGGGTTGTGGCCGAGTTAATCTGCTCCACAGTGATCGGCTGCATTATACATGCGCGTCCTGATGCGTCTCTAACCGATTTCGACGACACGGCCGCGGCGAACTCGATGCCTTGCCGCGCCGCGCCTCCCCCGCCGCCGCCTCGCCTCGGCCCTTCTTTCACGATTAATGTAACCGCACGCAGGCGGCGTTTTAAATTAAAACGGAAAAAAGGAAGGGTTTATTTAATTTATTTACCCTCTCCCGGGACGACGGGCCTTAATCCGTAAATGGCGCGACAACGTTGTGTTTCGCCCGAGCTATTAATGTTAATGCCGGCGGCAAATCTTTGCGGAGGCGCACACACGTCGCTTTATCCTTGGCAAATAATTCCGCGGCTTTGGCTTTTCTGTATTAAGAATGTAGTTGCGCGCAAAAGCCCGCAAAAACTTTCCTATTTACATGGGGGTTTAACCTCCTAAGAGCTAATGAGCAAACCCTCGGGAATTCCCGGTCGGCGTTCGTGTGTCTGAGTGCATGAAACATCGTACGGCTTAATCCTCGCGCAGATAAATCCTTGCGGAGATAAATCCTCGAGGAGATCATATACCACGCCATGCTAAATACACAAACATGCTACTTTAAAATTTGCCCGGCAAATTGTTGAATTGCGGCGAACTCAAGATTAACAATTTATTTGATGTGGCCTATATTTAAATTCGACTTTAATTTTGAAGAAATTAAATTAATAAAGCATAAGACGTAAGGAATCGAATTGACTAGGATTGTCCACACTATAAACAAGTTGATTATTTAACAAATTTATCAATAACTATCCTTCAGAAATAGCTCATGTGGCTAGTAAACATAAGGAAAAAAATTTGAAAATTGGACAACCCTATTGACTGATTTTCATAAATTAATCAAATTAAAAGAAATATGACAATGGGAAAATGTATTGTTGTGCAGTAATTGATGCGCTTCAATTACTAAAAGAGCGTTCATTATAGGAGCTACACCGACGCAAAGCGTCCATTCTCGCTCCCTCCTGGTGAAGTACATATCCATATACAGTGATAGGTTTGCTTCGATGGAGAGAGATAACGTCGGGCGGCCAGAAAATAAATCATTTCGTAACGTGTAAGCGTAACACATGCATTTTAAAATTACAGCCGATAAAGGTAGAATTAAAATGTTTACAATTAATCACCGGCATGGACGTGAAAAACAGGTTGGAAATCTACTGTACTATTAATAAAACGGTTTAACAGCATATAATTGACTACAAAATGCATGCCAACGTCGCTACAAATTGAAACGAATTATGTATAATTAAAGCACGGTTTCAGCCTCGTTTATTAATAAATTCTAAATTAATACGTTCCGGGGAATGGCATAAAAGAAGCTGACATTCAGTATGCCTTGGAAATAACACGCACCAGAATCTTTCGCAGCACCGGCAACCATCTGTTGTTATGCACGCCATTTATGACAGCAGAAATTGTATTTAACAACAACTATAATTAAAATAGAATATGTGATTTTATTTTTCCAGGATTGTTGCCTTGTACAATAGTAAGTTTAGGTGTGCCGTGTTTTGGGGTGCTTACCCGCAAACGTGAAGGACAAGTAGCAACAATAATAAATCAGTTCTTCAAAATGGTGAAAAAAATGAAACCAAAATAAAAGACAAACCCGTTTGGCCAAATATCCTGTGACCGTTTTGCAATGCGCCAACTACATACGATCCTTAGTGTTATAAGCCGCAATTTATCCAGTATCATCAAAATTCTCTATTGCTTCACCTAGTGCATATCTTTTCTCGAAGATATCCCTAGCAATACATAGTCGGATAATGAGTTTTTATCGTCATTTATTAATTCAGTGCATTTCGGTCACGACTTTAAATTCTGAAATGTAGGTATATATTCTCTACTACAGAGAGAAGCAAAAAATAAACACAATACAATAATGTAGCTTCATCGATTGGAGGTAAGAGTACGATCGCGTCTCAAATTGGATTTTTCCCCGATAGAGTCTCATGATTTGGAAATCTCCAGGGTGGGTGCGAGGGTCGGTTATTGTGCGAACACACTGGAGCCACAGCAAGCAGTCAACTTGACTAGAACTCGAGTCGAGTCGAGGGCTGAAGCGAACATCGATTTGCACGGCTCGTGATCACATCAGCGGTCACTTTCCCCGAGCTGCGGACACACAAAGGCTACGGCCCCAATTTCTACCCTCTCCCCGTAACACGGCATTAAAGCGCGAGGGTGGCCAGCGGCGTATAACGAACAGATACATCACACAGCTAATATGAACACTTGATTCGATGGCCCTTCGCTCTTCGCTTGTGCACATCGCGCTTTAAACTATTAACATTTCCGCCCTTTTTACATTTTCGCCCCCCCTGCGAGGGTCTCCCTTATGTAGCACAATTCAAAGGACCCCTTGCACACGGCCAAATAGATTAAAACAAACTTAAAATTGAACAATTGGAAGTTTCAAATAAAAATCTATTTACGCGGCGGAATGGCTTCTGAAACAGAAATTAGAAAAACGAGCGCTTCAGCAGTTTGGAACACCCGGTAACTCGGATGGCCGCCCATAATCCAATTGATGGATGAGCTGCCCGATTAAAAACGTCGGATCGTAGTTACCCTCAGATTACGAAAGGACGAGCTGCAGTGTAGTGGTTAATCCGTGGTTTCGATAGGATTCAGTTCAATATTAGTTGAAGCAATAGCAGTAACCAAGGCGACCGCACAAACCAATTGGTCTTTGATTTAGGATCTGGGCTTGTTTGTTCATTGGCTGTTTTGTACGTTCGCGGGCTACTGTTCGCCAATGAAGTTTGTTTTCGCTCGTCAACTATTTCCTCAAATTTTCTACACAATAGTATCCTCGAGTAAAAATATATTTACTAGATTAGCAGTTCAGAAAAGGTTATCCGATGAATTCTTGCCGTGACAAGCAGCAAATCCAACCTCAGAACAACCAACAAATTTAAGCGAGGTGAGTGGTCGTAAACCCCAACAGAAGAGGAACAAGGAAGCGGGAAGCATATAAATAAAGAACAAATAAAAAAAGAAAGCGAACTAACGGTGGCCCAGGAAACTATTACCCAGCCCAAATAAACTATTAAACGAGAAGAGGAGCGTAGCAGGGCGAATTGGCGAACAGGGATCGCATTTGTTGGTTCGAATCCCAAACACGACCCCCTCCTTTATAAAACACACATGAACAAACAAGTCTGTTTCGCGGCATTAAGTGCGCTACAATACACCCCGATAATACGATAATCAAGAGGCCGCTGCAACCCCGTCGGTAATGGCCTCGGTACGTGGCCGGGTTGCCGATTCACCCTCCGCTGCTTCGGGGAGTATTCCGGGCACGGTCTGCGAGAATCGCGAAGCGGCAACCTGGGGTGAATACATTGGACTCTCGATGCTGCGAGACCCGACCAAAGAAATTATAGCCCGGTTTTGTATTCACCGGGCGGACGCTCTACGCCCAAGAATTTATTAATTATTACAGTTATTTCAGGAGGTAATGTCCTTGTTCGCCGCAGCGCTGCCGCCGCAAATCCTTCTTGTATTTTTGTCCTTTGCCTTGGTGACGCATGGCCTGCTTGCAAATTTTATCCAAGGGAAATTGAACTTTAGCAATACATACACATTTGTCCCAATTTCTGATGAGACGAAAATTGTTTGTTAAATTTATTTAACAGTTAATAAATTAAGACTTAGGTTCACTTTCAGGATTTAAACTGTAATAGGCAAACTTCAATTTCGTACAGTAATCCTGTATCAGCTAATTTACAAAACGAAATTATATTATTAATTCGAGAACGGATTTTAATATGAAAATTTGCCTTGGAGGAAGTGATACAACTTCTAGTGGTGCTTCGTTTTGTGTACTTAGACTTCTCTTCCGGTTGGCCATTTCCGGTCACGTGACATCAAATTTACAATTTCCACCTTGTATATTATTAATTTTTTGGGAAGCTGGTTCTTAGGCGAATTCAACAATAGCATATTTATTAATATTTTAAATGTATCAATAAGGCAAAATGCATAAAAAAAGTCATACTCTTAAGAAATTTTGACCCTAAGAAAGGACGAGGATATCTGTTATTCCCTAGTATTCGCTTGGTAAAAAGGATGGAGATTTATCGGCAGGAAAAACATTTTGAGCGCTTCACCGTGCGGGAGCGATGTGCGTTATAGGTTAGGCCTAGTATTTGTCAAAATTTCTGGTAAACTGGCGTTAAACGATAAAGAAGTGATAAAGGAAAAAAATTAACTGGATCCTTCCAGGGATTGAATCGAATAATTGGCGATTCGAATGACTGGAGTTCGGATAAATGGAGTTCAACACAGTGCGTATAAATCAAAAGGGGCATACGAATATAGCACCTGCAATTTTCAAAATATAAAAAAATATTATAAACTAAACTTGTTTAAAATAAGTTTTTAAGTGCTTAATACAAAATTTTTGTATAAAATTTGAAAGAGTTTTTTCTTAACTTTTTTAATATATTGATTTTGGTTAATATTATCTAAATCACCCTAAGTCTTTTTCTTGTGTGAATTTTGTAATACTTAATTGACGCGTATAACAGTTACACTGAGAAAAATATCGTTCATAATCTCAATAAATGGCCTTCATTGTCATTAATAAAATAATTCATATGTCTATGTGCAAAGAATTAATGCTACACATGAAATATTCTTCATTATAATGAATTATTTCGTTGAAATGATGTAATGTTTACATGAGTTAATAAAATAGGTTTAATGGAAACTATACGTCAGCTAAATGTATCATAATTTTCAATCGATGAAAGTGTACATAAAATAGATGTATACAATTCATTATGGTAACGAATACGCCCGTAGAGTAATAACATTAAGCTTTGACTGATATTTTTGTACATCATATGAAATAACAGAGTTTAAACTAAACGCAATTCCACGAAAAGACTAGTGCGAACTAGTTTTTATACATCCGCTCGATGGCTACCACTTGTTGATCAATCATTCGCTTCCCTTCAGTTCGCACCTCGCAGTTATTGTGTGTTCACCGTTAAGTGTGTACGAGTCATTTTCTAAAAGGTAGGTACACCTAATTGCTATACTCATATACATATTTATATCGCACCCTGAGTGCAACACTTATAGTAAGTTTTACGTTTTTCAATGGTATTTTAACTAACATACGACAGTATTGCACTTAGGGTGGTTATGTGTATTTTGTTTA
>JAWQRP010000006.1:0-72180 GCA_033557875.1 Quadriops clusia | reverse complement strand
AAAGCGGCATTAGCGAACGCTCAACAAAACCTGCAACCCGGACAACTGCCTCCAAGGACTATAAGAAACGTTAACATTAATCAAGTTGTCACTGAAAGCGAACTTGTGGAAGAGTCTGCGAAATTGGAGCAAGCTTTGGAGTATGGAAACTTTATTGGTAAGACAATTTATTTTCAAAATTTATTGGAAATTAATTTTTTTAATTTAATTTGTACCTTGATTTAATTTTTTTTATATATATTTTTTTTATATAATTTTTTTGAATTTAATGTATTTTAAATTTAATTTTTTTTTATTTAATTTTTTATTTAATATTGATTTTTAACTTTAAGAATATTGCAAAGAAAAAGCCGACTCCACTCCCGACCAGCATAAAAAATTCATATGGCATTTCATCAAAGCCAACTTTGAGCAAAGTCCCCGAGCAGAGCTGTTAAATTTGCTGGGGTACAAAATCGAGGACGTTAACGCAAGATTAAATGAGGTTGTAGGAGTTAAAGATATCGATAACTTAACCGAGGACTTTTCAAACCTAAACCGGGTAAGTTAAAAATACTTTAAACTTAATTCTTTAATAAAATAAATTAGTAACATTATTAATTAGTTTTATATTAAAACTTTATTATTAATTAGTAACATTATTAATGCTTTCTTCATCAAGCTAACTAGTTAACTTTTTGTGATGATTAGCGCACACTTTCTGAAGGGGATATTAACGATTATTCATGTAATGGGAGTCCTATTAACTTGGTAAGGGTTTATATTTATATGTGGTTTTATGTACTGTAATTGACAGAATTTTGAAATCCTATTTTACAGCATATTCATTTCTTCTATAGTAATTTCAGTAATTGACTTTTGTTCCTATTAATTTAACTCAGGAAGAAGAATCCTCTAACATAGCGAGCGATCCGTTCACCCTCATCTCCCAAAAGGCCAAAGAGCAAACGAAAAGGACCGAGTCCTCTTACAAAATAAAAACCACAAACGATTCGGACGGTTTAATCACTCAGGCGATTTTATTAGGAAACGTCGAGGCAGCTGTGGAACTGTGTCTAAAGGCCAAAAGGTTCGCCGATGCCATTATTATAGCCATGACGGGAGGCTCTGACCTTTTGGCCAAAACCCAATTCAAATACTTCGAGCAATCGGAAGGCTACGTCTCTTCCTTAATCTCGGCTCTCGTTTCCGAAGATTGGGTTTCTGTGATAAACGATTGTGATGTCAGCAGCTGGAAGGAGGCTTTGACTGCCGTGTTGACTCACGCTTCTGATGAGGACCTGCCCCTTTTATGTGGTGAGTTAAAACTTTTTTATTAAATTATGTTGTGTTTATTTCTCTTTATTAAACTTTATTGTTTTTTTGATCTTTTATGTTTAATTATTAAATAAATTTTATTCCTGGGTATATTTATTAAATATATGAAATATTGGGTATAAGGTCTTTAAAAATTATTTGTTTATATTTTCCTCAACGTTTCGTTACAAATTATATTAAATTCTTCAGGAGTAACTAAATATTAAGATTATGAAGTATGAAATTTCCTAATGTTGACAAATTGCTATAAAATTTCTTCTTATTTTAATTGACAAAACAATTAAAAATAAGTTTCACTTAAAAGAAAATAAAAATAAGATTATGAAGGTTATTTGCTACTTTTAATAATTTGGTTATAAATTCTATTAATATTATTTGTATCTTGTTTAAAATTAATTGAAAATTTTTCATGTTTAACATTTAAAGATTCTAAAATTCTTCTTTTGTACCAAATAGTTTCTTTTTCTAAAATTTTAACATTATCAAAATCGAAAGTATGTGTGTTTTCTATACAATCTTTTGTTAGAGCAGTACAATTTTTTTGTTAATTCTTTATTGCAAGAATTTTTATGTTGACAAATCCTATTATGTAGATAATGTTACGTAGATACTGTTTTGTTTCACCAATATAACATGCAGTACAATTTAAACAGTTAATTTTATAAACAAGGTTTGATTGTTTAAATTTATCATCTTTATCTTTTATTCTAGAAAATATCTTTTATTCTAGAAAAAAAATTTTTGTTGTGTTATGATTTTTAGTAATAATTTTAATATTAATTTTTTTAAATCTATTTCTAATATTTTCTGTAAGATTTTTTATATATGGTAAAATTATATAATTGGAATTAGATAATTTCAAACTTCATAATCTTAATAATTAATTACTCCTAAAGAAGTTAATATAATTTGTAACGAAACGATGAGGAAAATATAAACAAATAATTTTTAAAGACCTTACACCCAATATTTCATATATTTAATAAATCAAACTTTTTTGTTTTTCTATAACATCAGAAGTGGGATAGATGTAAATTCAGAAGTGGGATATATATCAATTCATTAATGAGATATATATAGGAATTCATAAATGGGATATATATATATATGAATTCATAAATGGGATATATATATGTTGAATAAAGATTATTAAGGATTATACGTTAAATAATTATTTTTTCTTTAAGAGCAAATGGGCACGAGGCTTATCCAAGAAAGCGACGGCAACCAAAAGCTCCTGCAAGATGCCCAATTATGCTACATTTGCGCAGGCAGCTTCGACAAACTGGTCTCCTCTTGGAGCGGGAACGCCATGAAGTCCACTCACGATCTCCAAGAGCTCGTGGAACTCGTCACGTTCCTCCAGAAGGCGGTGGAACGCCAGGGGCGTACCGTCGAAGTCACGGGACATCTCGCCAATCTCCTGTCCCATTACGCTTCCCTTCTGGCCTCACAAGGCAATCTCGCCACGGCTCTGAATTATTTGGGATCCTCTCAAAACGAACAAGTTTCGGCCCTTCGAGAGCGACTTTATGTGAGCTTGGGGCACAAATCTGGATACGTGCAGCAGCAGCAGCAAGCTAGATCACGGCACCCGAGCATGAGGCAGTCGTTTACATCGTATCCGAATCAGTTTGGACAGTCGAGTCAATTCGGGCAGTCGAATCAGTTTGGACAGTCGAATCAATTCGGGCAGTCGAATCAGTTTGGACAATTGAACCAAGTTGGACAGTTGAACCAAGTTGGAAAGTCGAATCAGTTTGGACAGTCGAATCAATTTGGGCAATTGAATCAAGCTGGGCAGTCTAATCAAGTTGGACAGTCGAGTCAATTTGGACAGTCAAATCAATTTAATTCAAGTCAACCGAGTTACCAGTTTAACACTGGGTTGCCTAATGCAGGTACTAACCAACCGTGGTCAAGTCAAAATGCTTATAATCCGATGCAGCCGCCTAAACCTTTTTCACCGGCGCCACCTAGTGCTCCACCTACTCAACCTGCTCGACCGCCTAGTGTTGGAACGACTCTCGGTAAGTCGGGTAATTTTCCAATATATCATTTTTTAATTATTGTTTATTTATTATTATTAATATTTTTATAATCTTGGACTTGTATTATAATATTGTATTATAATATGTATTATATATAATTATTTTATTTATATAAATTATTATTAAATTGTTTAAATGCTTCTTGACCTTTAGATTGCGATAATTAAATTAATTTTAATTTATAATGTAGACCTTGATATCCTCAGTGAATTTAAAAAGATAAAGTAATTTTTAATTTCAGGAGGAACAGGGCTTCCGAAGAATAAATACGTCCTTGATCCGTCAGTTACTTCAAATCCTTATGGCTCGAGAGGTAGTTATGGGGGCACTCCGATGCCTCCTGTGATGTCGAATCCAAATAATTTCCAAACGAATGCTTTATCTAATCCGGCTATGAATAATCCAGGTATGAACAATCCGGGTATGAGCAATTCGGTTTTAAGCTTGCCGGATTTAATTTCATTAAAATCAAGTTTATTTGAAATTAAATTAAATTTCATTTAGATTTAATTTAATTGAAATTAAATTAAATTTCATTTAGATTGAATTTAATTGAAATTGAATTAAATTTCATTTAGATTTAAATTAATTTCAGTTAAATAAAATTTCATTTAAATAATCCATTTGTTTTTTCAGGAATGAATCCAATGATGCCCAATTCAGCCCCTTTGAATCCATTGCAACCAACAGCTTTAGCCCCGACTTCTTCGGTTGCTAATCCGACTAGGTTAATTCCGTCGATGCCAAATTCGCAAAATCCGACAAGCTTCCAAAACCCGGATTTCAACCAAACGAATGATATGGGTCAATTTGGACAAAGTGCCATGAATATATTGCCTCAAACGGCAGCGCCGGGATGGAATGATCCACCTGTTGTGTCTAAACCACTTAAGTCGCAGGTATGTTTATTTTCAAATTTCAATAATTGTAGGTTTATTGAAAATATATTAGTCGTATTGAAAATATTTTAGTCGCATTGGAAATATTTTAGTCGTATTGAAAATATTTTAGTCGTATTGAAAATATTTTAGTCGTATTGAAAATATTTTAGTCGCATTGGAAATATTTTAGTCGTATTGAAAATATTTTAGTCGTATTGAAAATATTTTAGTCGTATTGAAAATATTTTAGTTGCATTGAAAATATTTTCAAGAAATTGTTCAAAAAATACATAAAAAAAAATGTATTATGAAAATGTATTTAAAAAAATGCATTAAGAAAATGTATTAAAAAATGCATTTAAAAAAATGTATAAAAAATGCATTAAAAAAATATATAAAAAATGCATAAAAAAAATGTATAAAAAATGCATTTAAAAATGTATAAAAAATGCATTAAAAAATGTATAAAAAAATGCATTTAAAAAATGTATAAAAAATGCATTTAAAAATGTATAAAAAAAATTTATAAAAAACTGCATTAAAAAATATATAAAAAATTATATCACAAAAATTGCGAAGATTTCATTTATATAAAATTGGCTCACAAAAAATTTCTTTCGTTTTCTAAGCGTAAGGAAAATATGGGGGCTGTACATGCTGGTACGAGGTTATGGAAAAATAAGGCTAAAAGCGAGGTATCCCATAAGTTTGCGTGTCTTTGCTTTGTCTTTCTTTTTTTTCTGATAATAACAAATTTATCATCCCTAATGATTCTCTGCTTCACAAGTGCTCTAATTTACTGTTAATAAAAAGGAATAATAGTTTTAATAATAGTCATAATAAAAAATAAAAATAATTCAAGGCAATCACTAAAAAGAAATATGAACTACTTTGGACATGTTCATTTTTTTTTACGTTTTATATCTTAGTTTGTTTTGTTTCATCCCTGATGTCTGTATTTATTTTACTTTGTAATAATATAAAAATTATAATAATAATAATATAGTATTTATAATAATATAATAATAATAATAATATAATAGTAATAATAATAAACAAATTAGAAAATATAATAAAATTTTGGCATAAAGTGATGACCCTAATAATAAAATAATGTTAATTCAGCAAAAACAAGAAACCGCCCAACAAGAACCGATCACGCATCCCCTCTTTGGAGTGGCCCCCGCCCAGCAGTACCCCAACAACAACGGCTTTCTAGATCCGAACCAAAACATGCCCTATAATGCAGGGACGAACTTTAGCCAACCCCCAGGAGGGGGCGCCGCCCCCCAAATATTCCAACCTGCGCCCCCTACGAGTGGGGGCTTTAATTCGACTGGGGGCTTCAATACGACTGGGGGCTTCAACACAGGTGGGGGATTGAATGCAAGTGGGGGCTTCAATACGAGTGGGGGCTTCAATACAACTGGGGGCTTCAACCAGCCAGCGAACTTTAACACAACTGCGGTAAATCGGGGTAATTTTAACCAAAATGCTACAAATTCCGAGTACAACCAATCAGCCCAGAATGTTCAACCTGAAAAGCCTGCGCCTATTCAAAAGGGCCCTATACCCGAGGAACACATCCATATGCAAACGGTTTTCGATGAGCTTCGGGTTAAATGCAGTTGTACTGCTAATAACCCCGTGAGTATACAATATTATGTAATATTTAAATATTATGTAATATTTAAATCAGTATAAAAAAAGAAAGAAAAGATTATGAATTAATTTTGATTTGATTATATTTCCAGCAGACCAAAAGGAAAATCGATGATGTATCGAGAAAGTTAGAGGCTCTCTATGATCTACTCAGGGAACATAAAGTATGTATATAATAATAGACACTACTGCATAATAGCGACACGTTAATTCAAATTCCGATATTATTATATTCAATTATTATTATTATAATCAATTTGGTTTTTTTTATTTATTATTATTATTTTTTTTTTCTCTTTTTTTTAGCTATCTCCGACAACTCTAGCATCTCTTCACCAAATAGTGCAATTAGTTCAAGTGGGCGATTACACAGGCGGGTTAAACATTCACACACTCTTGGTTTCCGGACCGGACTTTTCCCAAATAGCCAGTTTTATGCCCGGGATAAAGGTGCTGCTGCAATGCGCCATGCAACTGCAAGTCTATATTAGATAAAAGAAATATAGAAATCGTCATTTCTAACAGAAGATATTTTTTTATAAAAAATTTCAAACTGTATTGGATCATATTTAAGTGTATTGAATCAATTCGGTGTATTGAATCAACTTAGTGTATTGAATCAATTCAGAGTATTGAATCAATTCAGAATGTATTGAATCAATTCAAAGTGTATTGAATCATTTCAAACTGTATCAAGCTTAGCGAATTGTCCCTATTTAGCCAGGGCATGCGCATCTGCTCACTTCAAAAGGTTTCCTTCTCCATAAGCTCAAGTACACGTATATTTTTTTATGAAATGTGAATTACCGCATTAATTTCATAATTATTTTATTATTAGTACTATTATTATTATTAGGGATATATTAAAATGTTACTTAAAATGTTATCTAAAAGCTAGGTTCTCTTCATGCTTATTTCTAACATCCAAAGAAAAGCCTTTTTTCTTGAATTAGGTGCTGCAATATCGTTGTAAATGGAAATATTATTATACAAATGATTATTATTAAGTATTCTATGTATAAACATTATTATAACAATAAAAATAAACATAACTTTAATAAAAATATCAGTTTAATGAAAATAGAATTTTCATTCAAAAATACTGAGACCCGTTTGTTTACTATCGTTTCCATGGAAACGTAGTATGGAAGCGCTGTTGCCATTGGTTAACGCATACGTTCATTGATACGTCACGAATCACCTTGAACGCCATTGGTCGAATTTCGTGTCTAAGGGATATTGGGCTAATGAAGGCTGTACAAAACGAGTAGTGGCTATATGCGGTTTAGGGATCATCTTTTAGCCGGTAAGGGCGCGTACATTTGGAGACTATCAGGGATGGGTAAACGAAGGTTCGATTTAAACAAACGATCAATTCTAATGAAAATAAAAGTTTGAAAGCTTGAATTTACGATTTTAAGCGGGGTTTCGATTGGATTATAATTGATTAATCAAAATTTAATACTAATGTTACTTATATTGATCTTATGAATATTAATGTTTTGTATATTTAATGTTATTATGAATATTAATGTTTTGTATATTTAATGTTATGAATATTAATGTTTTGTATATTTAATGTTATGAATATTAATGTTTTGTATATTTAATGTTATGAATATTAATGTTTTGTATATTTAATGTTATTTATATTCAATATTATTTATATTTAATGTTATTTATATTCAATATTATTTATATTTAATATTATGTGTATTCAATATTATTTATATTCAATATTATTTATATTTAATATTATGTATATTCAATATTACTTATATTCAATACCCAAGCATATTTATGACAAAAGTGTGGCGCACACCGGAATTCCGGTAACCATAAATTATTTTTAATAATCATATCCGAGCACCAATGGAGCAAATACCTTCACATGAGCAACGCATATGCACCGAGTCTGCACAAGGCAGTCGATTTCTAAAGTTCGATTAATATGCGTATTTTACAGAATAAGCGAAGAAAAAGTGTCTTACTCCGAGCAACGGCTTTCACAGCCCAGAATCTATCAAGTCGGCTGTTTAGTCAGTCGTTACGTGACCATTTCTTCTGATCTAGTTACCGGCTGGACCCTGCGTACGCCGAGCGCAGTAGGCGCTGAAATGCTCTCGAATCCGCGATTTTGAGAATCGATTGATTATTGGCCGCGATTAATTGATTGTGTTTTGTACGGTTTTATATGGGAAGTTTCATTAATGGTTTTAAAATGTGAGCGGTGAGTTTTTTACAATTTAATTTACATAAGTGTGATTTTAATTAACATAAAGCTAATAAAATAGATATAAAATCAGTAAACTGAAGGTTCATAAAGTAAAAAAATATACGAAAAAAATAAAATGTATATAAAATAAATAAAATTTATATAAAATAAATAAAATTTATATAAAATAAATAAAATTTATATAAAATAAATAAAATTTATATAAAATAAAAAATATATATAAAATAAATGAAGTTTATATAAAATAAGCAAATAATTAAATTTTACGCACGTCTTAAATGTGAATAGATTTCGCGTGTTTAAAACAACGTGACAGGCAATTTACCCGCGCAGAACGTTGCATTATGCATTAAAATCGCCATAAAAAATTTATGCGATTTCTACACCACGCGGTGCATTGAAAATCGAAACTTTTATAGTCACATCAATTTGTCCGACAGGATATTTTATGGATTTTAATATAGACAGCCGCACTGTCTTTCTTGTCCCATAATGATTGCGTAACTTAACTTGTTGTTACATTTACATATTTAATTTTTGTTTGTTAATTTGTAACGCCTGGGGCTTTGTAATATTGCTGCAAAGTGGAGAAGTATTTAGGTCTATTTTGAAGGGACTAAGTTAATAAAAATTCAAAAAATAAACAATAAATTAAAAAATGAATAAATAGCCAATAAGTAAATAATTTGTGTTTTATGTATTGAACTCGCAGCTTTCCTTCCTATTGTTAGTATTATTATTATTGTTACTATTATTATTATTATTATTACTATTATTATTATTATTCTTATTACTTACTACTACAAGCGTTATCTACAACTAATGAATTAAGAAAATGAACTTTCTACGTTTATTTGTTCGCGACGTTGCGTTGGAATAAAAAGAAGCCAATTTAAAACCTTATAAGTGTAAAATTTATGGAATTGTTGCGAAAAGAAATAAAACAAAGTTATTCCGAAGGCCCGATCGGTCAATGGCAAGGCATTAACCAGCCATTTCATTATCATATTCAATATGTGATAATATCCAATATGTGATAATATTCTATATGTCATAACATTCACTATGTCAAATTGGACAATCGTCATGAAAGTTCAACTGGTGGATTTTCAGAACTGTTGCTCAAGTATTAACTAATTTGGGTTTAATTTGGTGGAAAAATGTACCCGGTGATATAACAATTAATCTAATATGGGAGTCACGAAATGTGTAGTAGGATTAGAAAGAAAAGTAAAGCTGCAAAAACTTTCAATCAGTTTCGTGATATAATCACATATCACATGTCTACTTCAGTAATACAACTGGTCGTTAGTGGACAGAAACAAGAATACGAGTTCTGTTACATTCCGTTTTAAATTTATTTTTAGTTTAGTTTTTTTTTAATTCGATTTAGTACGTTTTTAGTTTCTTTCTCGTTCGTTTTTAGTTTGTTTATAATTTGTTTTTACTTTGTTTATAGTATGTTTTTAGTTTGTTTATAGTTCGTTTATAGTTTGTTTATAGTTTGTTTATAGTTTGTTTATAGTATGTTTTTAGTTTGTTTATAGTGCGTTTTTAGTTTGTTTCTAGTTCATGTTTCAGTACGTTTTTGGTTAATTTTATTTGTTTTTTACTATTTATTTAAATCATTCTCCTAGCTGATTTTTTTTCATTTTATAGTGATTTTTTTCTTTCCTAACTTAGGGCTAAAATAATATTATGGCTTTGAGCAATTCTTGGTTTCACGATTGGAATCCGCCGGCGAACCTGTTGCCGGATAATGGAGCCTTTCATTCGCCATTCTCAGGAAGAAACTACAATTATGACCATTTTATCCATCACGATCGGACTAGATCGAATGGTAAGCTTTTGTACATTTATTTTATCTTTGATCAGCGTATAATCACGTATATGTGGTATAATGTTGTTATTCAATGAAACTAATCGCGTTATGTTCGCTAATCAGCTGCCATACATGCTTACAGGACGAAACATAAAAGGCTTTATTCTAGTGAAGTAGAGTAGAAATTTATTATAATTATTATTAATAAAAATAATAATAATAATAGAAATTCAGCCTTGAATGACAATAACCACATAACTTTAGTATAAATAACTACATATAAAGAAACAATAGATATCTTATTTCTTGTTTGGCAAGTGTTCGTGTAATTTATTGTTGCTTTTAGTTCTTTTGTTATTCTTATCATTGTCATTACTATGATTATTCTAATTTTTTCTATACGCACATATTTATACGAATATTATGAAATAAAAACCGACCAACAGAGTTCAGCTAAATCTACCAGAACAATGTGGTAAATGGTTGAATAGACGGTCAACGAAGCTTTTAGTTCCAATTTGCCGGTTGCGAATTGTTGTTGAATTCCTTATAGTCGTTTCTTGTAATATTTTTGGAGGAAAATTACATAAGCCAGTAATTATTTTGGTTTTTTTTAATTTTCGCGAATATTTAGCATACCTTTAATTCTCAAAAAATTGAAAATAAATAGAGGTTCAAGTAGAAAAATAATAATTATTTTAATTACAATTAATACGTTTTAATTGCATAGAATATGCACATAATGTAATTTTTTTGCATCCAAGTTTTTACGTCCTTTCTAATCAAGCAAGCTTGCATTTAATGCTGATTGGTATCTAACGTCAACACTGTGTTATAAATTTACATAATATAAGTTACTTATGTGCAGGAATTTTTAGGTATATTAGCACAAAGATCCAACTACATTAGTTAGATTTATAATAATGGTAGTCACTCATGGATGTACGATTTCTAATTTTAATTAATTTTGATTTGAGATTCATTGGTCCAATTTATGCATCACCGTTCTTGATTAATATGAACAACTTCATAATAATAATCTTCATAATGATTTTACACGGAAATCCTGATGCATCAATAGAAGAGATCCAGTTGGAGAAAATAAATAGATTAATTATTCTAATAATAGATCAGTTATTCAAATAATAGGTCAGTTATTCAAATAATAAGTCAGTTATTCAAATAATAAGTCAGTTATTCAAATAATAAGTCAGTTATTCAAATAATAAGTCAGTTATTCAAATAATAAGTCAGTTATTCAGATAACAGATTATAGTTATTCCAATTTAACTTCAACTTTGATAATATTCTAATATTCTAATATTCTAATAATATAAGCAGTAAAGATTTATAATAATGTCAGGTGTCCGACCTGCTTATTGCCAAACATAATTATCCTACGAATTAAGCCAGCTCCACACTAGTGCTGCACTAGTGTGGAGTGACCTTTAATCCAGCAATTAAATAAATAACGAACAAATACATTAGCTTAACATTCCTTACACAGTGACAAAACCACGAACCGTATGAAATTGCTACAAACATTTATTCCTTATTCATCTATTATTAGCTTATTTTATATTCGTGCATCCGTTTCCTCGTGAAAATAATTCACTCCTTATTACCTATAAATATATGCAAGAATGCGTGCGCGTGCGGGTGAGTATTCTTACGCAAGTTAATTAAGAGTTAATGCACATATGTATGTGGCTAATGTGACAAATAGAAGGATAACTGGATGCCCAACAACATCAGTTACGAAAGAATGGCTCAATCCCCCTTCTCTAGATGAGCACATAAATAAAGAACGGGCACGGATAAATAACAAATCGCTGAGATACTTAATACATACTAAGATCTTCGTTAGATCTTGCAAAATAAAAATATCGCGAAGAAAAAAAACAACAAAAAACAAAAGAGAGAAAAAACAGAAAAAAAACACCTACAATCCATTGGGCTTAGGGGTAAAGGTGTAGGTGTAACAATAAAAGAATAATCAAAAGAATAGGTAAAGAACAGTTCATCCAGTGAAAAGCTAAACTTACTTTTCTTCATCTAGATAATCCTCGGAATATGGCCAAATTCCTCCCCTTCCTTTTGTCCTTGGGGATGGTCTCCAATGGTCTCCGGATGCCGCAAAGGGATAATGTCCTCAGGACTTCAAGGACGCAGTCTCCAAGGACCCAATTTTCAAGTACTCAATCTTCAAGTACTCAATCTTCAAGGATTCAATCTTCAAGGACTCAATCTCCAAGGACGCAATCTCCAAAGTTCGTAGACCAAGCAGGACCATTCAAAATTTGGTACCAGTGGAAGCAACTCGATTTTGCCTATCCTACTGAAGAAGCCAGAGAAAGTGCCATAACCAACGAGGATTTCATCCAAGAGAACAACTTGCCTTTAGGATTAGAAGTGTTCGAAGATAGACTGTTTGTGAGCATGCCCAAGTGGAAGCCTGGGGTGCCATGCACCCTCGCAGTGTTGCCAAGGGTCCCTAGGGAGTCTTCTCCGAAATTAGTGCCATATCCCAGTTGGGAATGGCATACCTCAGGTTAGTCTTGATCTTTAGGTAGATTAAGTAATCACTGTTCAACTACACTATTAGAGATCAACTAAACCATTAGACGACCAAACAAAACCATTAAAGATTAACTCTACCATTAGAGATGAAAACTAAACCATTAAAGATCAACTCGACTATTAGAGATCAATTAAACCATTAGAGAACAAAGCTAAACCATTAACGATCAGCTCAACTATTAAAGATCAACTAAACCATTAAACTTTTTTTCATTTTCTCATTCCAGAATCTTGCTCAAGCCTAACATCAGTCTTCAGGATGCAGGCCGACGCCTGTGGAAGACTCTGGGTCTTGGACTCAGGCCAAATCGACGTAACAATTAAGCCCAAACAGGTTTGTCCCCCAGCTGTCTTCGTCTTCGACCTGAAAACCAACGACTTGATCTTTCGATACGAGCTCCCAAAGGAGTTCATCCTCCAAGACAGTTTGTACTCCAACATCGTCGTTGACATCCGGCATAATGACTGCGAAGACACCCACGCTTATCTAACAGATGTCTGGAGGTTTGGTCTTGTAGTCTTCAGTTTACAGAAGATGAGGAGTTGGAGGGTCGTTGACCATCTCTTCTACCCTGATCCCTTGGCGGCTGCTTATACAGTCCACAATTTGGACTTTGAGTGGACTGATGGGATCTTCGGGATAGCCTTAAGTCCCATAAATCCCAAGACGAAAGATCGGCTGATTTATTTTCATCCCATGTCGAGTTATCGAGAGTTTTACGCTACAGCTTCTGTGGTTCGTAACATTCAAGTACAAAATTTAATTTATTTATTTAATATGTTTGAGCATCAGTTTCTTCGCTTTGTCTTCTTTTTCTTTACGTTGTTTTCTTTTTCTGTATCTTGTCTTCTTATATTTTCCTTGATTTTCTTCTGATAGTATCTGTGACTATGAATTCTTTCTAGTGGTTCTTTCATCAAGTTTTTTTGGTCATCAAGTTCTTTTAACCATCAAGTTCTTTTAACTACCAATTCCTTCTCGTATTTCCTTTGGCAATCACTTCCTGTTTGCTTTTTATTTTATTTTTCAGAGTTCAAAAAATGATAAATTTCATTTCACAGGTTCGGAACGAAACCGGTTGGAAGCACATCAAAGATGCCTTCAAGGTCCTAGGCGAAAGCAGAGGAAAGTTAGGACAATCCTCAGCCTCCTCGATGGACCGAAATGGTATCCTCTTCTACAATCTAGTGTCTCGGGACGCCGTAGGTTGCTGGGATTCCCGGAAACCGCATAAGAGAGCCAACCAAGGGGTCATAGCCCAAAATAGCACTACCTTGATCTTTCCTAACGACCTCAAGATCGACCAAGAGAAAAGACAAAGTGTTTGGATCGTCACCAATAGGTTGCCACTCTATTTGTACAGGGGGTTGGATAAGGACGACTATAATTTCAGGATAATGTCTGCTTTTGCTGATGAAGCTATCAGGTCGACTATCTGTGACCCCAATTATAGTAATGTTGACACTTATGACGAGGTGGCGAATGGAGATGATTGTTATTAAATTTTGTATATTTGTTTCGCGAGTTGTATTTTTTTTTATTTGTTCGTTATTTTATTGATTTTATTTCTTTTCCTAATTTCTTTTATTATCTTTATATTTCTTTTATTATCTTTATTTCTTTTATTATCTTTATTTCTTTTATTATCTTTATTTCTTGTATTATCTTTATTTCTTTTATTATCTTTATTTCCTTTATTATCTTTATTCCTTTTATTATCTTTATTCCTTTTATTATCTTCATTCCTTTTATTATCTTCATTTAATTTATATCTTTAGTTCTTTTATACCCTTATTTCTTGTATTACCTTTATTTATTGTATTATATGTTTTATTATCATTCTTTTTTTTTCTCCTCAACTCCAGCAAGATTTATTTTCATAAAATGATATAATTGTTCCCGACTTATTTGATCAAAATTCGTCCAAATAAGCGTGATAAGATTATTCAATTTAAATAGCGATAAATGATAAGGTTGTAAATCCAAGGTGATATGAAGAAGTTAGGCATAGTTAAACAATCTCGACATCGAAGTAAATCATACGGAAGAAAATCATACAGAAGTAAATAATACAGAACTAAATAATACAAAACTAAATCTTTTTGATCGCAATTTTGAAAAGAACAGTATCTTTAAACAACTTCTTAATAATAATTTTTTAGTTCTTGTTCCGAGGTAAGTTAAAAAATGTTAAATATCTATTATCACTACAGCTATTTTCTTAATTTTAGGCTCCAAAGAATTCAACATATTCCAACTTTTCGACATACCACCAATAATGGATCCTAGTAGTCTGTGCGTTTTTGACAACGTCCAAAATTACGAAGCTTGCCGTTATGTGATTTTCGAAACGTTCACGTTTTAATGGCAATTCATATTTTAATAATTATTTTTATATATTAATAATAATTAAATATGTATTAATAATAATTAACTATGTATTAATAATAATTAATTATATATTAATAATAATTAATTATATATTAATAATAATTATGTAATAAAATAATAGATTGTTAAAATAAATATGAAATAAATGTGTTCTTTTACGTGCGCCTGGATTAACCTGCTTTATATACATATATAACCTGTGTATACACACGATAGGCCTTTTCCAACAACACAAATTGATAGTTTTAGAATCGTTTAATGTACTGCACAGGGTCAGCCCATTCTAAAATTTTCGTCGCCATACGGTAATTCTATACACATGAATGCCTGGTTGCCTATAGTTTGATCCTTAGCCGACCCTGTACCTAATTCTTGAACTATCAACTCGTCTTGTTGGAAAGAACCTGATATCGTTCCCGAAAACGAGCAATATGAATTTTAATTTAATTGTGCCATTGATGAGACGCAAATAAATTGTTTCTATACGATATATCGTACTATACTATAGTATAGTCAACCAAATACACTTAGAATATTTTAAGTCAGGTTCTTCTCAGTTAGGTATATAGACAGAAAATTTGGCGATTTAATCACGATTGAAACATATAAGTTTGGATTGTGTTATCACATATAATACGTGGTATTGTTTTCTTTTCATTGGCGAATTAAAAATAGTAAAAAGAAAACAATAAAAAAAGACAGTAAAGGACTTACCCACCAGCAGAACCCTCTGGATGGAAGCCATGGATAACACTCTTGAAGTTGAGCCGTAATGAACAAAGTGGTCATTTTGACGATGAAGGCAATGGTGTTGAAGACAATGATGTTGAAGACGATGATGTTGAAGACGATGATGTTGAAGACGGTGATGTTGAAGACGATGATGTTGAAGACGATGATGTTGAAGACGATGATGTTGAAGACGGTGATGTTGAAGACGATGATGTTGAAGACGATGATGTTGAAGACGATGATGTTGAATACGGTGATGTTGAAGACGATGATGTTGTAGACGATGATGTTGAAGACGATGATGTTGAAGACGATGATGTTGAATACGGTGATGCTGAAGACGATGATGTTGAAGACGATAATGTTGAAGACGATGATGTTGAAGACGATGATGTTGAATACGGTGATGTTGAAGACGATGATGTTGAAGACGATGATGTTGAAGACGATGATGTTGAGGGCCATGACATTAAAGACGATGGCATTGAAGACGACGACGTAGAAGACGATTACGTTGAAGACGATGACATTGAAGACGACGACGTTGAAGATGACGACGTTGAAGACGATGACATTGAAGACGATGACATTAAAGACGATGACATTAAAGACGATTACGTTGAAGACGACGACGTTGAAGACGATGACATTGAAGGCGACGACTATGAGGACGACGACTTTAAAGACTATGGCATTGAAGACGATGACGTTGAAGACGATGACATTGAAGACGATGACTATGAAAACGACGACGTTGAAGACTATGACATTGAAGACGACAACATTGAAGACAACGACGTTGAAGAGGACTACATTGAAGAGGACTACGTTGAAGAGGACTACGTTGAAGAGGACTACGTTGAAGATGACTACGTTGAAGACAATTATGTAGAAGGTAATTATGTTAAAGGTGATAGCGCTGAAGACAATGGTGTTAATGGCAAAGACAACTTCGACAAAGTGCAGAAATTCACTGTGGAGTCGTTTTATTCGTCATTTAATTACGTACAGTCAGGACTACTAGGCAAAAGGAACTCACGTTTCTACACATTAAGAACATTAATTACTGGTAATGGATGGGCTGTGCAAGGCGCTATGTTGGTTTTTTTTTACCTCCGCCAACTTGCGCGAGCGCTGCTGCTGCTGCAGATAAGCGACGGTGAAACCATCCGCTTGGAAAGTCGAATGTCTGGTGCGCATCTGGTGCGAGCTGGTGCTCTGCTGGGGTTTCCACGACTTCATGGTCGAAGGCTTACTGGGAGACTCCTTATTGTCTTGGATGGTAACCCTTTGGGACTTAGCATTCGCTTGGTAGTAGGAGGTCGCCGCGGGGGATGTGGGGGTGTGTTGGTCGAGGGCTGTCCTTCGGGAGCTCACGGGGGCGGTGTGTGGCCTTGGGGGAAGCGTGTCCTTCACGTTCAAATCCGAAGGGAGACTTGGGGTGAAGCAGGCGGATTCTGAAGTTTCAACGAGGAATTCTTCGGAGGAAGGAATAGAGGAATTTGTTGAAGGTTGAGCCGAAACTATGGAATCCTTTATGGACTCGGATTCCTTAATGGTGACGCCCGATACCTTCATGGGGGGTTTCCTAAGGCGAACTTTGGTCCTCTCTGACCCATCAGAAGACTCTGCTGACACACCATGAGGTTTCTGCGGAAGCTTTGAGACGAGGACTTGTTCCGCAGAAGACGTCGCTATGTCCGGGCTCTTCATGGAATACTCCGATTGTTGGTCCTGAAGAACTGAAGTCGCCATATCTGACGTACTCGTAGTTATCACTGAAACTTTAGCCCCTATCGCGTTTTCCCTTCCCATCGTACTTTCCGTTCTCTCTATCGTACTTTCAGTCCTTGAAAGCAAATTACCCTCATCCTTGACAAAGCTAGCTTTCCTTATAGGCCTGGGAATCCCAGATTTCTTTGCCTCCCTTTTGTTTTCCACCCCTACGTCTTCAGACACACAACTGGGATCTTCTGGCAAAGCATTGGGATCTATCGGGAAAGACGTTGGTTCTTCCAAAATTGAAGAAGTTATATCTTCAAAGTTCGCCTGAGCAGCCGAGTGGACACTTCGCCTCCTCGGGCTGCAAGACCTCGAGCTGCTTTCCGCGATGGCGTCTTGGAAGTCTTGCCCGTTATCGTCAGCACTGATCGAAATCGTTCGCAGTTCTTTCTCGGAGATAGCTAAGGGTAAGGGGGTCTTCACCCCCTTTGATTTTCCTTGACTAGGGGTGCTATCGGCCGAGGAACTCGATCTGCTGGTCTTGGCTTTCTCTGTAACGATGGATTCGTTACCATATTTATCATTATTACATTTACATTATTACAAATTATATAATAGATAGTTGTTTGTATATTAAGGGCGTTAGACAACGAATTACTCCCGAGAATTTAAATAGTGTCGGTGAACGGCGCACATAGCTCTTATTGGTATTATCCTCTAAAAAGCTGAAATTATAGCTAAGGAAACGCTACTTTCGATGTTCTCTGTTGTTCTCACACCTTCTTCAAGGCCAATATATTTATTTAAGAGAATAATAACAATAAGAGCTTCTTTTTAAATATATATAAATAAGTGAAAATATTCCACAAGTGTCCATGAATTTTTTTAGTACCAATAGTTTCAAATTTGTATTAATATTTCACAATAATTGGTATTGATGAGAAAGTGATTCTTATTATTAAAACAGCAGGATAGGCGACCTAATTCGTCCGATCGATATTTTTCTGGCGCATTATTAACCTATTTTCCCGAAGTAGGAGCGTGGAATGAGATCACGGCGACATTTAAGTACATAAAACAAATTGACGCTTCCTCTTTCTCCCTTTCTATATTTATAACCTGAATCGTGCGTTGCTAAACGATTTTTCATGGTCTATTTATTATATGCTCATTATACGTATAAAATATACAAAGTTGGGCACAATAATAATATAAATAAAAATAATGGTATGGATAATATCGGAATGTAAATAAAAATAATGGTATAGATAATAACGGAATGTTCATTTGTTGATATCAACCTCCAGTTATTTCTGGCAACGTTCAATTGTTTCTGGCAACGTTCATTTGTTTCTGACAACGTTCATCCGTTGCTGTCAACGTCATTTGTTGACGTCAACGTCATTTGTTGACGTCAACGTTCATTTGTTTCTGTCAACGATCATCTATTTCAATTGTTTCTGGCAATGTTCATTTGTTTCCGACAACGTTCATCCGTCAACGTCATTTGTTAACGTCAACGTTCATTTGTTTCTGACAACGTTCATCCGTCAACGTCATTTGTTAACGTCAACGTTCATTTGTTTCTGACAACGTTCATCCGCCAACGTCATTTGTTGACGTCAACGTTCATTTGTTTCTGTCAACGTTCATTTGTTTCTGTCAACGTTCATTTGTTTCTGTCAACGTTCATTTCTTATTCTATCTACCTAAACTTTCAGTAGCCTACCTGCCACATTATGAGGGATAATATCCGAGGCAACCTTCGTTTTCCTCTTGTTCTTCGCCTGTCTAGCTTTAGACACGTCACTAGGAGACAATTCTAAAAGCTTGTATATCTTCTGCGAAACGCTCAACTTCTCGTCCCCTTCAAATTCTTCCTTCAGTTCATCGTTTAAGGTCATGATTTCCCGTTTTTCCGCCTCCGTCGCAATCGTTTGCAGCAGTGAATCTAGAGACCTGGATTCGTTGGGTTTGGCCCCCACTGACAAGTGGTTGAGCACGTTTTCTATGGTTGAGGCACTGATCAAGTGTCTGCCATCGAGAAAAACATATTTGTTAATTTACTAAATAGTGGACTTACTATATGGGAGATTTGCTAGATTGTTAATTTAGTAGATGATTGATTTACTAGATAGTAGATTGAGACTAGATGGTAGATTGACTAGATGGAAGATTAGCTAGATGGCGGATTGACTAAATGGCAGATTGACTAGATGGCAGATTGACTAAATGGCAGATTGACTACATGGCAGATTGACTAAATGGTAGATCTACTAGATGGTAGATCAGCTAAATGATAGATTGCCTAGATGGTAGATTGACTAGATGGTAGATCTACTAGATGGTAGATCTACTAGATGGTAGGTCTACTAGATCGTCGATCTACTAGATGGTAGGTGTACTAGATGGTCGATCTACTAGATGGTCGATCTACTAGATGGTAGGTCTACTAGATGGTCGATCTACTAGATGGTAGGTCTACTAGATATTAGATCTGCTAAATGGTAGATGTACTAGATGGTACATCTACTAGTTGATAGGTCTACTAAATTGTAGATCTACTAGAGGGTAGAGTGACTAGATAGTAGATTTCCTAAACGATAGATTGATTATATGGTAGATTGACTAGACGGTAGATATACTAAATATAGATTTACTAAATGGTAGATATACTAAATGGTAGATATACTAAATTGTAGATATACTAAATGCGAGATATACTAAATGCTAGATATACTAATTGGTAGATATACAAAATGGTAGATATACTAAATTATTGACTAGATGGTAGATAGACAAAATGGCACGTTGTCTATCTAGATGAATAAAAAACCAATGAAGCAACCTGTCATCATCCTCAAGTTTAAGAAGAGTCCCCCAGGCCGAGTTATCCCAATAGATAGATCGACTCTTTTTCCTTCTTTCCAGGGTCTCGGTTTCGTACCAAGATTGCTCTTGCTTCTGCTCGGCCAAAGTTTGCTGGATATAGTTCAGCTGCCTGTAGAAGCTGACCAAAAGAAAAATCAAATAAAATTATACTTTCCCGTTTATGGTCTTTTCATCAAGTGTACCTTAAGACACAAAACCAAGTGTAGATAGAGGGGCCATATTCGACGATTTCGGCCAAGACAAAGTCCGCGCAAACTGGTTTGGTGAATTTGTAAGCCGCACAAATGTATAGGCCACAAGTGTACGAGGTTGCTGTGGCTCCGAGGCTCCTTATGGCGCCAACGATTAGCCAAGGGAGGATAAGTTTAGGGCGATCTTCCTAAAAAAATTAAATCTATATTCTACCATGTTTCTACATTGTTTTCACATGTGTTTTAACATGTATTATAATATGTGTTTTAACATGTATTATAACATGTGTTTTAACATGTGTGTTAACATGTGTTTTAACATGTGTGTTAACATATTTTACACGTATTTAACACATTTTTCGGCATTTCTCTAAATATTATGGTTTTTGGGAATAAAGCAAAACATTTCAACGTTGACTTACAAATAGTGCAGGCCATAGCATAACAATGTAAAAGGCGAGATAGGCGTGGACGGAGAAGGTCCTGACCAGGACGATGCTGGTGAGGACGTACTTGAAGCTAATTTGGGACTCGACGGAGAATTTGGTCGCGTCCAAAGTGAGGCTCCAGACTTGCTCGAGGTTGGACTTGAGGTTGAAGAGGGACGTGTCGAAGATGGTGAAGAGGATGCCCAAAAGAGACAGAATTAACACTTCCACGTGCTTGGACAGCCCCAGGTAGTGGCCAAGGAAGTGCAGCTGCATGCTGGCAGGACACAGAGCAGTCAGAGAGACAAGGACAGTCGCTAATTCCCAGAAATTATAAAAAGACTTCTTCTAAGTGTGAAATAGGTTTCTTGCGGGCCGAAGACCCATAAAGCAGAAATTTGGATTCACGGTAATTTCGAGAGGAAGGGCGCCGACATCATGACATTTTGACGTTTGGATGTTTTTTCAAAAAGCTCCGATTATGGGCATACTTCAAATTTCGCCCTGTACTTCCGGCGTCTAGATCCATTTATTGCCGAAAGGTCCTTGTGTATATGCATCCACCTGTAGATAATCTACCTACATTATTTATTATTTCAATGGTCCATCTGCGTTCTTCCCATCTCTGAATAAGATAGTTGTACTGTGTCCATTAGTTTCAAATGTTTTATTTCGAATTGTGTTTCGCAAATTTAAATGTGCATAACTTATCGTTGGCATAACCTCATTCTGTAACTGAAATTGGGGCTTTATTAACAAAGATACAATTTCTAAAATTTGAGGATGTACTCTACGCATAAAGAGCTACAAAAAACTCAAATAAAAGTTTTGTCTAACTATCCTGCTGAATAGATGATAAATGATTGCAAGAAAACTCTTATAATGGACCGTGAAATACTAAATAGAACGAGTTTAAACGCCTCTGGCTTATGCTATTATCAAGTTAGAGAGTTAAACAAAAATTTTATTTGAGTTTTTTGTAGCCCTTTATGCGTAGAGTAAATCCTCAAATTTTGGAAATTGTATCTTTGTTAATAACGCCACAATTTCAGTTCTTCACTTCAGGTGAAACATGCTGTATATGTAACTATAACATATATATATGTAGCTCCTTAAGAGCCAGCAATCGCAGCGGCCATGGACAACAATGGGCAGTTCCGGCGCGAATTTCCTCGACGTTTTCCGAGGAATCGCGAATCGCTTTCGCGCCTGGCAAGCTGCGATCTACCGAACGCGCCAATTTGTCGTTGAAAACGTCGCAGCAACGAAAGCGACGACGTTGAACGAAAGATTTGATTGTTGATCGCGGAGGCTGTTGCCTCATTGTTGCCTCCGCTCCCTATTGGTCAGCTTTGCGCGAGTGTCTTGATCTGTACTTATTTGAAGTATTGCGCTTATATGGATATGTAAATGCGTTGCGCTTTTGTTACATGGACATTGTTATTCCTGGATATATTAAAACCTAAAGGTGAGTCTTTTGGTTGTTGTACATAAAATTGGTGTAAATACTTGAAATTAATGCTGATGATATAGATTAAATTGATGCGATAAATGAACTTGATGCAATAAATGAACTTGATGCAATAAATGAACTTGATGCAATAAATTAACTTGATGCAATAAATGAACTTGATGCAATAAATGAACTTGATGCAATAAATGAACTTGACGCAATAAATGAAGTTGATACCATAAATGAACTTGATGCAATAAATGAACTTGACGCAATAAATGAAGTTGATACAATAAATGAAATTGATGCAATACATGAAATTGTTAAATGAAGTTGATTAAATACATGCATTTTACGTACAGAAATACAATCTGCGTATCAAAAATATTATAAATAAAAGCGGGTTTACACCTCTGTGCGAACGATTATTTTTAGACGAGAACCGTGTGATGTCAGTGGTGGCGTTTGGTAACCTTTCACCCAGAGACGTGCCAAAACGCGATCATTTTCCTATTGTTCTCAGTTCGTTATTGTCCCGTGTGGGAGTCGCTTAATCAGCGAAAACAAAGAAATAACAACAATTCTGAGGAAAATATGCGCAAGAAGTCTGTTGCAATTTTACTGCACTCTAACGAGAATGTCCAGCTTAACATGTCCAGCTTAACATGTCCAACTTAACATGTCCAGCTTAACGTTGTTGGTCCAGCTGCTGTGACCGTTAATCACAACGTTTGTTAATCCGCAATCTCCTCATTTCTCTGGTAATTAACATCTTATTATTATGTACGTATATTATTATGTATGTATATTGTAACTGCGCTTTATGATAAAATCCGGAAATGCAAATAATGGGTTTGATATGACGTATTGTAAAAAATGATGTCGCGAGGAAACTCGCTGTAGAATATTCAGGAAACACCTGTGTGTATTAGGAAAGTACGTATTTACTCTTGTTTTTATTCAAATGTTAGTTCTTGGGAATGTAGTCCTTTGCTTTAATTGAAATGAAAAGGGAGATTTAAAAAATCATTGCTTTATACGAGCTGGCCTAGAAGTTCCCAAGTCGCCATAACCTCAATTACTTTTTTTTAATTCATTAATTTTTCAAGCTTCAATAAAATTGTTAACTTTTATTATATTTGGTTTTATTGCCTCACTTGTTTTTTTTCTCCAATTAGTAGGCTGATTCACAAGCTGGCCTTTTTCCAGAACTTCAAAATAAGTAGGCCAAGTTGCCAATGTTTCGCGGTCCATTCGATTTAATCCACTTTGTCTAGATATTAATGAAGAGCAGCGTTTTTCTATCGATCTAAGTCGAGTGCATTAGCAATTCCGCGCTGACTTAATTGTTTAAACATTCAGCAACATCTGGCGGTCTTGCAATCAAAGGCAAATTGTTATGCAAAGTAAATATCTCGTAGCTACTCGTCTCCCGTGCGTGTTCTAAATATTTATGTTATGCTGGAACGTGCAGATGGGATTAATTGGGGGGCATTTAAATGCATTGGCCAAAATCTAAACCATTTGATGTTAACCTTTTATCCTGGAGATATTTTTACTAATTTGAAAAAATTTAACAATTTAGCGAAATCCGCCCAAAATGGGACACTCTGTATAATGAGTCTAATGCATTAAGTAAACACCAAGGAAGAGGTTTGCCTTGTGCGGATTACGTCATCGAAGCCAGAATTCAATGCTCACGTGTGACTACTTTTATGGTTAAATATGTACACATAGGTAAACGCCATGAAGTGTAGGTGTTAATAGGAGACGGTTTCGTGGCCAGGAATGCATTTTATGATGCTAATTAAAAGGACCATCCGGTTATATATTTATTTGTATGTCGTAGAAGAGATAAAATCGTTGGTAAATCAACGTAATTGAGCCTCCTCTTGAGGTTTTAGTGATGTGGTCGGCTGAGGAACTTTTTAATAAAACGAGGGCCTAAGAAGTATTGCGGAATAACCTAAGTGGTACAAGTGGTTAATGGCGCAGATGCCGTGGATTCAATGGATTCGATGCTCTACATATGGCTACATTTATATAATTTAATATCTTTGTACTCTGAATATATTTTTTTATTAAAGAAATAAATTAACATAATAATTTTTATTTTCGTCTCAATACTTATGACCTCTAGTGTAACTATATCCATATAGCTACATACACCAAGGAATTAGTGTTACAACAGGATATTAGTGTTCAGTAAGGACATGATATTAGGGTTCAATAAGAACATTAGAGTTCAATAAGGACATTATTAGAGTTCAACAAGGACATTATTAGAGTTCAACAAGGACATTATTTGAGTTCAATAAGGACATTTGTGTTCAATAAGGAGTTCTACGTTGAGTACATACAACGCGACTAGTGTAACTAAACTAGGTACAAGTCAATGTCACTTCTTGAACTTGACCTGGATTATTCCATCCCAATAGCCTCAGTATCGAGACTTATTGGCCAATCAAGTCGGATCGCCTGACGACCTTTGCGTTCTTTCGCGGTTGAAGACCAGATTAATGGCCATCTAGTCGGCGTTGAAACTTTATAGCCCTTCCCATCCATCACACAATTACCGGAGCACGAAGGCTCGTGATGATCATTTGCTATAATGTGTTCATTTACGCGTTAGGACATCAATTTACTTTAAATGGCATGAGGGAAAGAGAGAGAGGGAGAAAGAGAGAGAGGGAGAAAGAGAAAGAGAGAGGGAGAGAGAGAAAGAGAGAGAGAGAGAGAAAGAGAGAGAGAGAGAGAGAAAGAGAGAGAGAAAGAGAGAGAGAGAGAGAAAGAGAGCGAGAAAGAAAGAGAGAGATAAGAGAGAGGGAAAGAAAGAAAGAGATAAGAGAGAGAGAGAGAGAGAAATAAAGGAAACAAAAACTAAGAAATAACGAGAATAAAAACCGAAAAGGATATAAACGAAGTAAATTTATAGAGAAAGAAAAAAGCAGGAAAAGTGTAATAAAAAATGACTGAACTTTGTTTCATTTGTTTGTTTATTTTAATCAGAGAACAAATTAATTAATCTCTGAAAACATAGTTCCCAACATTAATCAACACTCGTCAACACACCCACCCAACTTTAAATAATAAATGTTGTGTATTTTCATGATAAAAAAAATAATGGATAACTGCCGTTGAGCGGCCTTCAACTTGACCTTATTTCTTTATCGCTTTGCTAGCAAAATACGACCTTACATAATCGCAAAATTGCGAATAATGGATAATTAACGTGATAGTAGGTAAAATAATAATAGTTTAAATAATAGCACTTAAACGAATAATATTACTTATAATAATAACTAACGTTAAATGAATTGTTTAAAATTTTCTCTCTTATTATATTCCTCGATTTGTTGTGATTGCTAAAAATATCTTACGGGTAAAGTGAAAACAAACTCTGAAGTCACGACTTGGCTAGCAGGACACATACACGCAATATAAACATCCGAATTTTTAAAATTTTAAAATAACCCAATGCCAAGTTGTCCCACGCCCGCTCGATGCAAATCGGTGTATTATATCGATATATTTAGAACATTCTGCGTGGGGAATGCGTCACTCGTCGCCATGGCAACAGCCAATCATGGCTTAGGCGGGAAACCTACCTTTGAGGCCATTGGCTGCTGTCCAAAGCGCATGAGCAAGTAATTTCGTTTGTTGGAACAAACCTATTATGTAATTTGTACTTGTTTGTTTCAGGCTGAATTTATTAGTTATTGGACATTATAATAATAATATCAATAATAGAAATCTAAATAATAATAAGCGAAAATGCCCATATTGAAGAATTGCTGTTTTTGCGGATCTTTGAGGTCCGGGACTATTTTCGCAGCAATTGCTGGAATAGTAAGTGTTATTCCCTTTCATTTAAATACATTTTTTAATACACTTGTTTATATATAACTTATTTATATAAATGGTATATTGCAGGTATTGGCAATCGCTGGAATAATTGTGATATTCGTCGCCCCCATAGATTTAAAGACCATTGTCCTGGACTGGCTGCCGAGATGGATAGTCCGGATAATAATTGTGATAAACTTCGCCATGACTATCCTTATTTCCATACTGTTACTCATAGGAACCCTTAAGGTACTTTTTATTTTATTTTGTAAATGTTTTAGCATTATTTTCTAAATAAATGATACATAATAGCAAATAATAAATAATAACAGCAAATAAGAAATAATAATAGCAAATAATAAATAATAATAGCAAATAATAAATAATAATAGCAAATAATAAATAATAATAGCAAATAATAAATAATAACAGCAAATAATAAATAATTTCAGAGAATAATGTACCTGATGATCCCGTGGGTCCTCCTAGGCATCATGTTGGCTATTGGACTTCTCGTCTCGGTATTATACACTTCTATCAACTTCTACATAGATGGCGAGACTTTGGCTGGGACGTTATGGCTCGTACTAGGACTCATTGCAGTTGGTAAGATCTGAAAAAATTAATAAAAATAATTTAAAAAATATAAAATACTTTTAAGTAATTATCCTATTATCTATAAAATTATTATTTAAAGTTAATATTTATTTTTATTCAGTGCTGTACGTCTACATGTGGCTAGTGGTCTACAGTTACTTCACCATAATCAAGGAAGAATTCGACAGAGGGACATACCACAAGGCCCCCTTCAGACGGCACTACTAACGACGAATCAAAAAATTTAAAACAGAAGATTCAAAATAAAAGAAAATAAAATATCATTAAATCAAATAAAAAAGTTAACAGAAAATATTTTCCATGATGAACGGTCGTACTCGCCTACATCCCTATTTATATATGTATGTATGTGTCTAGGATAATTCTGTATGTTTACAATTAGGCAGCTTTAATGACATGAAACTAAAATAAATAATAAGTAAATGTTACTGCGAGTAACTTGCCATATTAGGATCTACTTTAATTTGTATTACGCATAAGAGAAAACTCGCCTTGTTAACGTGTAAGTGTTTCCACATTATAAAACGTAAGAACCTATATACAAAGATTAAAAATGTAAATATCTATGATAATTTAAACATTAATTGTTTTAGAACTACTAATTTAATAATAAAAGATATTTTTTTATATTACGTATTTAATTTTTTATTATTTCTTTAATTTACTTATAATTTCTTTAATTTTCTTATGTCCTATTTAATGTTTTATGTTACATATTTAATATTAAAAAAAATGTCTATAATACGGATTAAATAAAATAATAATAAATAATATCAGGAAATCATTAATTTAATCAAAATCAAGACGTAAGTCAGAAATTTCAATTCAATTCAAGTACATAATTTACAGATTGGTCTATTCACAACTGGCCAGGGGGTGGAGGCACAATTCTATAGGTTTTAAGGTGGTCGTTCGTCAATGGCTGAGACTACAAAACCCCTCGACAGAGGCTATCATAGATCTTGAGGCACAAATAGAAAACATGCACGTAAGGGATAGAAAACCTGTCCCGTAAGATTTCTGATACCCTCTGTCGACGGGCTTTGTAGTCTCAGTCATTGATGAACGACCACCTTAAACCCTATAGAATTGTGTCTCCACCCCCTGGCCAGTTGCGAATAGATCAATCTGTATAGCAGCATAGTAGTAGTTTTTCGTGACTGTCATTGCGATGGCGATGCACTATGGCCATTAGTGGCCTATAATGGGCCATCGTGTAAAACATCGCCAAATTTAAAAAAAAAATCCTATTTACACCCAGCGCCATCTGCAGCCATTTCCCAGGACCTCCCGCAGGATCCTTCCATAAACAAACGCGCGAACGTCACATCGCTTTAATCAATTATTACGTCGACTAGTGTGCATGAAGTCCTTTCTGGCGAAAGTGGAGCAAATTGATAAGAAACATTACAATAACAAATTGTGCCAGTGTTCATCAGCGTTTCCGGCGCATTTTAAAATCATGAACACCGTTCTGACTCCTGCTATCGGGTTCAGTGCTACCTTATCCGATCGATAGCCTAGAATACAGACCAATGGGGGCGGCATTAAAGTGTTGGTGGCGAAATTAACACCTCTCTTGTGCTAAAAACATTCGTTAAACCCTCACATAACTGTAATCCCTTGAGCAAGTTAGTAGCTAAATTAGTTAGAAGCCGGGATACTTAGAAGTGAAACCAAATTGGAAGACCCAATCGTCAAAATAAATAAAAATAAAAGTAATTAACTAGTGAGAAATTAGTGTCACACATACATAGATTAATCCCAAAATTTATTAGTACTGAAGATTAAATTAACAAAAGCATTAATCCGAAAAAAACATTAATTTGCCCTAAAATTAACTATTCCAAAAATTAACTACCCCAAAAACTAACTGACGAAAACTTAACTATCCCGAAAATTAAGTAACGATAAATTAACTATCCCAAAAATTAAATGACGAAAAATTAACTAACAATAAATTAACTATCCCAAAAATTAACTAACGATAAATTAACTAGCCCAAAAATTAACTGACGAAAAATTAACTATCCCAAAAAATAATTGACGAGAAATTAACTATCCCAAAAATTAACTGACGATAAATTAACTATCCCAAAAATTAACTAACGAGAAATTAACTATCTCAAAAATTAACTGACGAGAAATTAACTATCCCAAAAATTAACTGACGAGAAATTAACTATCCCAAAAAATATTAAAACTAACAAACAACTAAAACACATTGAAAGGAAACATAAATAAGAAAACAACCAACCAACATTTGAAAATAAATTAATAAAATTAAATAAAACATATAAAATTAATAAAACATATAAAATTAATAAAACAAATAAAATTAATAAAACAAATAAAATTAATAAAACAAATAAAACTAATAAAACAAATAAAATGAATAAAACAAATAAATTTAAATATAACAAGTAAATTCGAAAACAACACATTAAAAAAAAAATAAAAGAAAAACAACAGAAAATTAATAGAAAAAATAACGAAATAAATAATAGAAAAAAATTTCTAAATAAAATTATAGAAAAAGTAACAAAATAAACTTACAAAAAAAATAATAGCATAAAACAATAGAAGAAATAACAAGAAAAAATAATAGACAAGAATAATAAACAAGAATAATAGACAAGAATAATAAACAAGAATAATAGACAAGAATAATAAACAAGAATAATATACAAGAATAATAGATAATATCAGAAAACAACAAAGAAAAATATAACACAACAAAACAAAGTAAAATATAACACAACAAAACAAAAGAAAAATATATCACAACAAAACAAAATAAAATATAACGCAACAAAACAAAATTTCGAACACTCACAATATAATCAAAATCCGTATCTATTAACTGTGCATGTGTGTATGTGTGTGTACCTGTGTGTCTATAAAAAAGAAACAATAGTTACAAATTAACTAAAATAAGTCCTACCAAGAAGCTAAAACCTAAATGTTCGTCGAAATGCCGCTGGGTGACATCTTCAAGAGGGCCTCCACCTACATCCTCGGCTACAGCAATGAAACCGAGAAGTTGTGCCACTACGAGGACAACGAGGTCTTATTCTGCAAAAACAACGTTTGCGTTCATCCTCCAGCGATGGTAAGACAAGACACGGATATCCTCCATCATCCCGGATATCTCACCATCAGCACGAAAACCTTCGTAGACCAATACAACGATGCGAAACGACCGACTCTATTCCTCGAATGGATTCCAAACTCGACTCTTAAGAAGTGTCCGAGTACTTTACAGAACTCGCCCTTACAGAATTCGCCCTTGAAGAATGGTTGCTACAAGTACAAGAAGCAATCGAGTTTAGAAAGCTTGACCTCGAATGACTCGAACATGTCCCTCGACCGGCCTGCTAGCATCGAGCTGAAGAGCACGAACCCGTTTCTCAATTTCGAATATGACAAGAATGAGTACGATAAGAACGACTACGATAAACATGAATACAACAAGAATGCGTATGACAAGAATGGGTACGACAAGAACCGCTACAACAAGAATGGCTACGATAAGCACGAGAATATCGAATCACTGAGTTCCGAAGACAGCGACAAACTCAGCAGTATTATCAACATAAACGTAGAGATAGCCAATCCGGACATCGAGATAGTCACCACTCCGGATAGCGTGAAGGACCTCACGGAAAGCTTGGACAGATTCAGCTTTTCGAGGTCCGAGTCCGTTACTTCTACCGACAGCCAACTGAACTGGCTGTCGACCCCGGAATTCTTAGCGCAAAAGCATAATTTAGCCTTTCCGGACAGCACTACCTGCTCGCCTATTCTGCCGACAAAGCAGCCCCACAAGTGCCGGAGGTTTAGCGTCGACTTGAGCCAAATGAGGTCTTTGAGGCTATTTTTTAACGACGCTAGTTGCACTTGTGGGCAGCTGGTCGTGGCCTCGAGGGAGTCGCAATACAAAATCCTTCACTTTCACCACGGAGGATTGGATCATCTCGCTCAAGTGTTGCACCAATGGCATTCTCTTCTCCATAGCATTAAATTTGCCAAAGGTAATGATCAAAATTAGTTAGTCATTTACGAGAGGGGTAATCTATATAATAATAATAATAAATCTAAATTATTGATTCGACTAAATTATTCGCTTAAATAATTGGATAAGACTGAAATAAATTAATAAGTAAAAAAAATGAGTTAAATAAGCGAATAAAACTTAATATGCAAATAAGAGTTACATAAGTGAATAAGAGTTGAATAAGCGAATAAGACTTGAATAAGCGATTAAGATTTGAATAAGCGAATAAGAGTTAAATAAGCGAATAAGACTTGAATAAACGATTAAGACTTGAATAAGCGAATAAGAGTTAAATAAGCGAATAAGACTTGAATAAGCGATTAAGACTTGAATAAGCGAATAAGAGTTAAATAAGCGAATAAGAGTTGAATAAGCGAATAAGACTTGAATAAGAGAATAAGACTTGAATAAGCAAATAAGAGTTGAATAAGCGAATAAGACTTAAAAAGCGAATAAGACTTAAATAAGCGAAAAATACTTCATTGTTAAATTCTTTTATAAGAGGATTGACATTATAGAAAATTTCATTAAATATTATTACATAGGATATTATAATTATAATATTATTTACATAGGATTTTATTAATAAATGAAATAAAAAAAGGTTAATTATTGCCGAGACCTGAACACTATCCATTAGAGAAAAATTTTAAATTATTATATAGAAATAGAAATTTATTGTCCATTTATTTCTCTATTTGCATTTTATTATTATTACTATTATTATTATATAATTTTTTTTATGTACAGGGTGCGATGAAAACCTCCCCTATCGTCACTTCATGGTATGTAGGCCAGAGGTATCAGACTTAGAACTACATCCAGAAGAAGGACAAGTAGGAAAATTAACGGAGGAAATGTTTCGAAGTTTGTTTAATGAATCCGGACAGCTTGAGGACGATCTAGCTCTTCGGAAAGCCGTTTTCTTCGCGGGAATGGAGAGGAATCTGAGGAAGGAAGTTTGGCCTTTTCTTTTGCACTGTTATCCTTATCAAAGCACTTACGAGGAGAGGACACAAATTGCCGATATAAGACGACAAGTAAATAAATTTTTTATTATTTATTTACTACTCATTTTCTTTCCTATTTATTTATTACTAGTTTTTTCCTGTTATTCATTTCCTACTAATGATGATTCTCTATTATTTGTTAATTGGAAAAGAAAAGGTTATTCATTATTTTATTTGTAGGAATATGAAGAAATTACAAGAAGGCGATTGGAACTAACCGGTAGCCAGTTAACTAACTTTAGACGCAAAGTTCAAAGTGTTGTGGAAAAAGACGTGGTGAGGACAGATAGAGGCAACCCATTTTTCGCAGGAGACGAGAACCCGAATTTGGAAATAATGAAAAACATCCTGTTGAATTACGCAGTTTATAATCCAGGTTTAGGGTAAGTTTATCTGTTCGTTTCATTATTTTGAATTAATAATTTTGTAATATTAGAATACCCAGCAGAGATAATATAAAATATTATATTAAAAAGAGTTAAGTACTGTTGTACAACTAATAAATACATAAAAGCAGGGTATTTAACTCTTTTTAATATAATATTTTAATTATTTTGTATTAATTATTCTGTATTAATTATTTTGTATTAATTATTCTGCATTAATTATTCTGTATTAATTATTCTGTATTTATTATTCTGTATTATTTTGTATTATTTTGATTTATTTAGCATTAATTCTAAAACACAATAAACTTTAATAGCAACTTATTGTTGATGTATGTTTCTTCGGGTCTAAACTAACTAAAACTACCCGTCCCAAAATTACATATTAGTTAGAAGACCCAAAAAATCCAAAGAAACGTACGTCAATAATAAATATCAAACACGAACAAGTTATATATCAGCATATATATATATATGTATATATATATATATATATATATATATATATATATATAGCAAGCAATCGAAACAACAGCTCAAGAAAAAGATGAAAGAAAAAGATCGAAGATAAAGATCGAAGAAAAAGATCGAAGAAAAAGATCGAAGAAAAAGATCGAAGAAAAAATCGAAGAAAAAGATCGATGAAAAAGATCGAAGAAAAAGATCGAAGATAAAGATCGAAGAAAAAGATCGAAGAAAGAAATCGAAGAAAAAGATCAAAGAAAAAGATCGAAGAAAAAGATCAAAGAAAAAGATCGAAGAAAAATATCGAAGAAATAAATCGAAGAAAAAAATCGAAGAAAAAAATCGAAGAAAAAGATCGAAGAAAAAGATCGAAGAAAAAGATAGAAGAAAAAAATCGAAGAAGCAGATCGAAGAAAAAGATCGAAGAAACAGATCGAAAACAAATAAAGAACAATAACACAAAATTGAGTAATGCTTATTCAATAATAATTCACTAACAACATTTAAGCTATATGGGCAATCAAAATCAAGTCTTTATGGGGATTTAGAATATCTTCGACAAATAAACGAATTGAACCCGATTAAAGCAGAAAAGAAAGTCAACATATTTATAATAAGTATTAATCTACAAACAACAAATAAACATAAACAAATTTAACACTAAAATCTCCCTGTAACAATGAATCTTGCATTCACAGCCTACTTTGATTTTTTAACGTACTTTCCCTATGCTAAACAACGCATATTGAATTTACAAGGATTTATCAATTAAATGATCAATTCCTTACCTGCTAGTGCTCCCAGAGCTTCCCCTTGATGTCTTGAACGATTTTTCACTATTTTCTCGCGAGAAAATCGACTATTTTTCATTGAAAAACAGTGAAAAAGTTGGAGATAAAGCTATCACGTCAACTCGAATTGAAGCGTCGCGCCGTTCATTTGTTTTTGACTTATGGGCAATACCAACTTTGTCAAACTGATGACGGCGCGAAATTTGAAATTTGAATTAAAATTAGAATTTAAACCACATATGTATGTGTTTAAACTGAATTGGAATATGATTTATTGAATGGTGTATGATTTGTTAAAACAAAATATGCACTTGGAAAACATAAAAATTAAAACATAAATATTTAAATTAAATTGTATTATTAAATTGTATTATTATATTGTATTATTAATTTGTATTATTAATTTGTATTATTAATTTCTATTATTAATTTGTATTATTAAATTGTTTTATTATATTGTATTATTAAATTGTATTATTAAGTTGTATTATTATAATGTATTATTAAACAGATACACGCAAGGGATGAGCGACCTTTTAGCCCCTGTTTTATGCGAACTCCGAGACGAAGTAGCTGCCTTCTGGTGCTTCGTCGGATTAATGCAAAGAGCTGTTTTCGTGGCCACCCCTACAGACAGAGACATGGATAGATCTCTCCGATATTTAAGAGAATTAGTTCGGATTATGGTGCCAAAGTTCTTTGACCATTTGCAGAAGCATAAGGACGCTAATGAGCTCCTATTTTGTCACCGATGGATCCTTCTGTGAGTACGATTATTACAATAATAAATAACTATAGTTATAAGAAAAAATAACTATAGTTATTAAGAAAAACATATATTCAATTGTGTTTTTAGATGTTTTATGTTCATATATTTTTAGATGTTTTAAACGAGAATTCACCGAAGGCGTCGCCTTGCGAATGTGGGAAGCCTGCTGGGCGAATTACCTCACCGATTACTTCCATTTGTTCCTCTGCCTCGCTATTATATGTGTTTACGCTGACGATGTAATTGCTCAAGATTTGAGGGCTGACGAGATGTTGCTGCATTTCAGTTCGTTAGGTACTTGAATATTTAAATTAATAATACATAGTTAATTTTAACACTACTTTAATTATTTATTAATAATATTTTTTATTATTACTTATTAATAATATTTTTTATTATTATTTATTAATATATTGAATTATTTCAATATGGAATAATTTTTAATTGAAATTTTTTATCGTATTTTTTAATTTCAATTAAATTTACTTTACAAACAATTTTTGTTATAGCCATGTATATGGATGGTCAAGTAATCGCAAGAAAAGCAAGAGGGCTCCTCCACCAGTTTCGCCAACTTCGAGAAATCCCTTGTACCCTAACAGGCTTGTGCATGAGATGCGGTCCCGGGATTTGGGACAGCTCTCATAGTCCCCGAGTCTATTGTTATGGACATGACCATCAAGGATATTGTCCCAATGCCGTTAATCCTTAATTTGGAATCCATAATTTGAAATCCATAATTTGAAATCCTTAATTTGCAATTCATAATTGGAAATCCATAATTGGAAATCCATAATTTGAAATCCATAACTTGAAAACAAAATACTGCTTAAGAAATTTATATATAATAAGGAAATAAATATAACAAATAATAAAACAAAAAAATTAAAGAAAACCGATAAAATAATGTACTTATCTATTATAAAGAGCATAGTTAATAACATGGCAGTTATTAAAGAAAAATTCACAACAAATAAATAAAAAGAAATATAGGATTAATATCGATTAAAAACAATTTAAGCTAAAGTGTAATGACATCACGTTAAAAGGCGTTCTTGCAGCACCATTAAACAAATATAAATTTGTTAAACTAATAAGTATTCCCTCGTAAAGTAAAATATGGTACATATGTTGTATATGTTAAAATGTTGTTATCGCATAATTAGTCGTTAGCCGAAAGTTCTTATTACAACTATCCTACTATATTTGTTAACGGTTTGTTAATGAGTGTGTTTTAATTATTTCCGTTCCACACATGATTTAAGCACGTATAAATACGCTCATCTCTCATATCATGTTAAAAGAAATAAATTAAAAGAAAATAAAATGTGAGAAATATAAGATAGTATACATACATATATATATATATATATATATTATATATACATTATGATGATAATAATAATAATGAAGTATATAGATAGTATCTATTATTAGATATATTATATAATAAATAATATTATATTGTATGTAAGTACATATGTAATTTATTTTTGTTTGCAAAATAGAGCTTTGTATCTGATGGCATTGGATGTTTCTTTTTACGAGTATAACCATATGAAATTAGAATAATATAATAGTATTATTGTATTAAAATATTAGTACATTTAATTAAAACATTAATGTGATACATAACACAATTAATTAGAATTTAGAAAAAATTAGAAATTAGAAAAAAATCGAGATTAGAAAAATTAGAAAAAAAATTCAAATATCGCGCCATTTTGTCCACCAATGACAAGCCGAGGAAAGTTTTAGAACAAACAAATGAGCGGTGTGATTGTTTAAGTATTGTAATGGCGTATTCGCGTCCGTTTTTATTTAAGTTTTTCAGATAGAAAATCTTAGTTTTTCCGGGAAAACTTGTGAAAAGTGAGAAGAAGACATCTCAGTGTAACATCGGGACAACTCGTTGGTAAGTAATTGCTCACTTTAAGGCTAAAAATCTTTATTAAAATTAGCATCATATCAACTTGCTTCATATGAATTTTTTGAAATACATAAGTAGGCTTTGCGCGTCTTTTAGTAAATAGCGTCATTCTATCAGGTAATGAATTACTTTTTACTTCTAATGCATATTCTCATCTTCATTTACTTCTAATGCATATTTTAATTTACTATTGTTGGGTGTTTACTATTTTTTATATTTACTGGTTTACTGTGTTGAATCGAAGGTTAGGCGAACTGAATTGAAAATTTTTCCGTCTTGTTTTGTTACTTTATGAGTAGGCCTATTTATGAGTATGTACTCTTTAAAGATGAGACTTGACATTCTTTGATTTCGGACTTATTAAAACAGAACTTCTATTATGTCGTACCTTTACGTCAGGGGGCTAAATGTTTTCTTTAAAAAAATTAGAAAATATTTGGTAAAAAATTTGGAAGGCAAAAATTCTTAAGTGGTGCTACGTGTTTCGGTCTTCAACTAAAGTCATCATCAGGTGCTGTGTTTAAATATTATAATATATATTATATAAATTATATACATATATAAATTATATACATATGTAAATTATATACATATATAAATTATATATATATATATAAATTATATACATATATAAATTATGTATATATGTACATAATTGTAACATTTCTAGCAAACTGAGAAGCAAACATATGTAAAAATTATTGAAACTAATAGGAAAACATTATATTCGGGTTAAGTTTCCAAAAGCAGATTTTCTTTAAATAATTATTATTATTGCTCCAATAGGTAAATACATCCAACATATAAAAATAACATTGCCATTTATGTATAATCTAATATTTATAAAATATGCATATAAAAATAGATATCTATTAATTAACCATGTACAATAAAATGATATTAAAATAGATTTCGCTTTTACATAATATATTATTGCTCCAGATAATTATCTTTACCACAGATAATTATCTGTATTATTATTATTATTATATTAAAAAGAGTAACTTTAACAAGAGAAAGTATTGCCATTTATCACAATTATTGTCAATTATTGCATCTTTTATTAAATTATGCCTACTAATTGTACCTACTTGCGGAATTGATATAGATTGGTATACGTACGACTATAAAATAAATAAATAATAACTTATACATACTTATATTTACTTAGGAACATTCGTGGAATGTTTGTTTTTGGGACTATATTAATTTTTGCTTTTCGGGCTCTATTCATCATTTTGCTTAGTTATAGTTTGTTTCGATTAGTTATATTTTGTTTATTTATTTTTTGTTTGTTTATTTATAATTTGTTTGATTATTTATATTTTGTTTGTTTATTTATAATTTGTTTGTTTATTTATATTTTGTTTGTTTATTTATATTTTGTTTGTTTAGTTAGGTTTCGTTTTTAGTTTGATTTTTTTCAGTTATGTTTTTTCATTCAATAATGTTCTTTCTTTCAATTATTATTTTTTATTCAATTATTATTTTTTATTCAATTATTATTTTTTATTCAAATTATTATTTTTTATTCAATTACTATTTTTTATTCAATTATTATTTTTTATTCAGGTATGTTTTTCTCATTAATTATGTATCGTCTTTAGTTATGTTTTGTCGCATTTAGTAACAATTTGGTTTTTTTTTTGTGGAATGCATAAAACCGCTCTTCGTCATTTGCCATTGGCTACACTTTGATCAACTGGTAAATAATTCTCCACCGTCGGTACAAGTTGCTTCCAAATGTCCATAATCTGAAACAATTATTTTTAACAATTCAAACATTGCCATTAAGATGTTTTTTAACTGCATGTTTAAGTGAATATTTAACGAAATATTTAATTGAATATTTAACGAAATATTTAATTGAATATTTATCGACTTATTTAATTGAATATTTATCGAAATATTTAATTGAATATTTTTTGAAATATTTCATTGAATATTTATCGAAATATTTAATTGAATATTTAACTGAATATTTAATTGAATATTTAACGAAATATTTAACTATTTGATTAAATATTTAAACTAATTGTATAATCGTATATTTAACTAATTACCGTAAAAATTTAAACGTACCTCAGAATGCGATCGTATCCTTAAAGTCACCAAACTATTCAGTATCGCTGACAAGGTTTCCAAATAAGCATGGACTAATTGAGTCTCCATATGAACACAATATAAACTGAAGTCGGATCGGAGTTCCATATTGGAAATCACATTTTCTTGGGCTAACATTTTCGCTTCCAATTTTTCCACACTTTCAGTCTAGAATAAACCAATAGAATAAAATATTTATTAAAAATAAAATAATTATAACCTACAAGAAAACGACACTAACAATAAACTTCAAAAATAATATAATAAAAAATTAAAAGAAAAAAAATAATAAAAAACTAAAACAAAAAATAATAATAAAAATACTAAAAGAAAATAATAAAGTAAAAGATAATATCAATAATAATAATAATAATAATAATAAGTAACTAAAAGCAAATAATAATAAACAAAATGAAAAGAATACTAAAGTCTGGAATAATAAACTACAAGATAATAATATAATAATAATAAAAATAATAATAATAAAAATAATAAAAATAATGACCTAAAATACAATAATAATAATTTTTTTTTTAATTTGGGATAATAAGACCAATAATATCTCGCGTTTAAAACAAGGTCTTAAAAATAAAATATAATTCTTTTATTATAATGCTGCAGAGCTTTCGGCATAATAATAATGATCTAAAAGACAATGAGCAAAATTAAATTTTATATGCAAGGATTTACTCGTATTATTTCAAAATAATATATAACGATCTAAATGACAATAATAATAATAATGATCTAAAAGATCATAATACCAATGTCTAAAATCTAATCTAATCTAAAAGACCATAATAGAATAGAATGTAATTTATTCAGCACAAATTAAATCAAATAATCGGATAATAATAATAATAATCGAATAGTAATAATCAAATAATAATAATAATTGAATAGTAATAATCGAATAATAATAATAATAATAATCGAATAATAATAATGATCTAAAAGACGATAATAAAACTAATGAAACAAAAACACTCACATCTGTCCCCCGAATGACCCCCTGAATCTTCCGCTTCTTCAACGAAAGCATTTTCGCCAAAGCTGTCTGATGGTCGTGCGCCAGTCCTTTCTCCAGCCTCTCGCAAAGATCTCGATGCGCGACCAACACATCCAGCAAAAGCCCCAATCTCTCGCAAACAGTAATCTGCTCGAGATTTGAATGCTGGAACGTCTTCGTCCCTACCGCCGGGATATCCCGGGAAATAGCAGAGAACCCCTTCTGCATCGTCTGCCATTTCGGTGTCTGCGTCACAGTGGCGCTCCCGAGAAGCTTTAGCTGAACCGCGAGTTCTTCGGAATCCCGAGCGCTAGCTTGAGACCGCTCAACTTCGGAATCCGCAAGCTGTTTGATCTTTCCGATTATCTGGACTAAGGTGCGGACCTGCTCGCGGTTCGTAGCAAATTCCGTTGAGTCTCCGGGCGGGAGGAGTTCTTTGGCGCTGGCAGCGTGATCGGAAGTCATGAATTCATCCGGGGCCCTCCGGAAAATGTCTCGGATGCGGTATTGGATGTCGGGGCCTTGGTCCGTTAAGAAGAAGGAGACTAGGGCGTCGTGGGATATTACCGGATGTCTGGTAACTAATGTTAGCCATCTATGTAAGCCTCTTCTTCTGGATTCAAGGAAGTACGAGTCGGAGACTATTTTTTTCGGGGGTAATCGTGGCACGATTCTATTAGGTGAAAAAGAAAACAAATTGAAATTAGTTTGTTAATTAAAGATTGAATGAATTACATAATTAAAGATTGAATAAATTACATAATTAAAGATTGAATAAATTACATGAATAAAGATTGAATAAATTACATAATTAAAGATTGAATAAATTACATAATTAAAGATTGAATAAATTACATAATTAAAGATTGAATTAATTACATAATTAAAGATTGAATGAATTACATAATTAAAGATTAAATAAATTACATAATTAAAGATTGGATAAATTACATAATTAAAGATTGCATAAATTACAGAATTAAAGATTGAATAAATTACATGATTAAAGATTGAATAAATTACATAATTAAAGATTAAATAAATATATCTTCTAAAAGGGCAATAATTTATTTACAGCAGTTACAGAAATGACAAGACTGGTAATCATTCAAAAGGAATAAAACATTTCTGTAGGTTTTTCATAATTTTGTGTGACGGGACGAATTGGACATTCTTTGGTTTGTTTTCTTGGATGAATTAACGGACAATTATCCTTATGCAAGTTAATATAATGATTCCAGCTACGACGATCTTCGCAATTTCCACGAGATTTCCGTTCATTTTCGGTGCTTTCCTTTAAATGGTACTTAAAAATTTTGGTGAAATTTTAATGAACGTCAAATTTGACGCCTGTCCAAAAAGCAGCACGGCCCCCTGGATTCAGGATTGTGCATTAATGAAGTTCAAGGATTGTGGATAGTTTGATTTATTTTTTGTCTTGTAGTGAATTTGTAAAAATTATGTTGATGTTATTATAAATTTCATTTAAAAAAAAAATTAATTCAAAAAATTTAAAAGAAAAACTTCACATATATTCAAATAATTTAATCCAAAAAATTTAATTCAAAAAATTTAATCTAAAAAATAGAAATCAACAATTTTAATGTTATACATTATTATATAGTAGTACTGATATGTACATACAATTTTGGTACTTGTACAACAAAATATTTAAACACAATAAATCAACCAAATCATCTTCATGGCATTAAAGATCATCACTGATGAAAAGGCCTACTAATAATTCATGGTAAATAACTAGCTGTTGCTAGTGATTAACGAGAGGCGATTATTTTAATGCAAGTGATGATGATGACTCCGACGATGACGACTTTCACTACTTCTTCTAAACCGTACATCTTGTATGTTTCATTGAACAGCACACAAAAATTTTTTGATTTCCTTTTTTTCCAATTTTGGAAGCAAATGACAGGGTGAAATAAATAGGAGCTAAACAGTCTATTTACAATGCTATGCTTGGATACCAGTTTTTTTAGCAGGCTCTCTAGAATGTTGTTTAGCGAGTTCTCTAGTAGGTTTTTCTAAGTAAATTCTTGAACAGATTTTTCTAAACAGATTCTTGAACAGGTATTTCTAAGTAGATTCTTGAACAGGTTTTTCTAAGTACATTCTTTGACAGGTTTTTCTAAATAGATTCTTGAACAGGTTTTTCTAAGTAGATTCTTGAACAGGTTTTTCTAAGTAGATTCTTTGACAGGTTTTTCTAAATAGATTCTTTCGCAGATTCTTTCAAAAGTTTTTGCAAAGATTTCGGCAAAGTTTTGGCAAAGTTGATAAACCCAAAGAATTTCGCAAAATCTGTTGTGCAAAGTTGTTTGCAAGCTTTGTAAGACTTGTAAATTTAGCTAGGAATTCTTCCGCAAATTTCCAAAGAATGGGGACATTTTTCAGCCGTTTAGCGAACGGCTCTTATGCACGCCAGCACGACGACGCAGACCACGCAGATTTTCGCTATGTCCCAAAGATATCCGTTCATTGTCGATTAGGAAAACTAATTTTTACTGTGTCAAAAATAGTCTTGTCATAAAGGGTGCCTAGAAGCATGTATTTAATTGCAAGGAGGAAACTAGATTTCCTTTATTTTATTTATTTATTGTTTGTTCATTTCTTTTAGATATGTAACTTTCTTCTTTTTTTTTCAGGTTCTTGGGCAGTGATGATGTTATATAATGGAATGGTTTTGTGCTTGCAGAAAGGAATTGGACAAGGAGGTTACTTTTTGGTAAGTTCTTTATTTTTTTATATATATTTGTGCTTTTTTGCGGATAAATTATTCGGAGGATGAATTATTCAGAGTGTGAATTATTCAGAAGATGAATTACTCGAAAAACAAAATTATTCTAGAAAATAACATAATTTAGACCTGATTTAAATAAAATTAGTAATAATTTGAGCATAGTTAATATAAAATTAGTAGTTTATATACCTGTATGGAAACCGTGCTAAGAGCAATTCGGACAAAGCAACAAAGTCGTTGTACCTCCTAGTCACTTTAGAATTGAACCTTCGAGATGAGACGATATATTCGGAATATTTAATAAAAATTCCCTTCTTCTCAGGTACTAGTTCTACGCCAATATTGTCGAGTTGTGTAATGTCGGAATAGGTTAATCCCAACACTGAGGGATTCGTTTTCAGATTAAGTTGAAGCTTAAGATTTTTTACAGTCGTCAAGTCGCCTAGTTCAGGGGTTGGGTATTCTGAAATGAAATTAGTATTACAAATGAAAATGCAAACTTTGCATACAAACGAAAATACAAACATATAAATAAAAAATACAAACATATAAAAAAAATACAAATAAAAAATGCAAACATATAAATAAAAAATATAAACATATAAATAAAAAATACAAACATATAAATAAAAGGCTAATACAAATGAATAAATAAAAAATACAAACGTATAAATAAAAAATACAAACGTATAAATAAAAAATACAAACGTTTAAATAAAAAATACAAACGTATAAATAAAAAGTACAAACGTATAAATAAAAAATACAAACATATAAATAAAAAATGCAAACATACAAATAAAAAATACAAACCTTGTCCACCGAAATTTTCAAACAGCTTCTCGGAAACCGGCTTCTTCTGTTGTGCCCAGGCGATCAAGGCCAACGTCTTGTAAAGGTTCGTTCTTGTGACGATCCCCTGAGGGGGCCCCCCTAAATCCCAAATCGCTTTGAGCACCACAGAGTCCAATTTACACCCAGATAGCAACGCTTGGTACACATCTCGATGGACCGGCTCCCCATTATAAGAGCAAAGCTCGAAGACGTCCCTGTAGAGGGCGGGGACCTCCCCTGCGCTGAAGTCGGTGGTGGTCATTTTCTGGCGAACAGGTTGTACACGTTGGCCACATGAATGTGCCAGTAGGTGTCGACTTCGAAGCTGTCTTCCTCCGGGATTATCACCAATTTGCACCTAGAATTACGCACGCTATTAGCGACGACACGTCACTGGTGGGTGGACTTCCGGTCGTGATTGTGGACATGTGAGCCGCCGGATGAGCTCAATTTAAAGTTTAACTGTTTTGATAAGGCTCAGGCTGCAAAACAACAACATAACCTCGATGGTTTGCTTTGCTGGCTGTAGCTCGCTGACAGTTCGTTTGACAGTTCTTGGGTTACCGTTTGACGTTGACTTTGACATTGACGTTGACTTTGACGTTGACGTTGACATTGACGTTGACGTTTACGTTGACATTGATGTTAACATTAATATATTTATTTACCAGTACATATAATATTCCAATAACTAGAATCTCGTACGTAGCACATATTTATGCCATTAGTGTGCTATTACCAACGTTGGCTATTACCTAGGTATTATATGTGGTAATACAACCTGTTTTCGTTTATTCAGAATTTTATTATTAGTTGAGAGCAGCAAAATCAATTAATTATAGATGTATATATATATATATAAAAAAAAACTTAGCAAAACCTTTCTTATTGTTGTTCACTAGTATATGGTCTACTTCAACGCTGTATGTAAATTTTGTTTAGTATAGTATTTAACTGTCTAACTCGCGAAGAAACTTTCACTAGACTAACCAGCGATGTCGAGACCATAACGTAAAATCGCGTTGAGCAAAAGTTTGTTAAAGGTCGCAGTGACGCAATTACCTCAGCAGAGATAGATATGTAATAACAGATATATGTAATAATATTCAATGGTAATAAACTAATGATAATATGCAATGATAAAATACAATGATAATATGCAATAATAATAATAGCCAATGATAGTGCCTATACAACGATATTACATATGTACTTTGTCTGTGATATTATCAACGACGATATTACCACATTACTAAAAGCGCATATTTCCCACAAAACCATAGAGCAGCACAACACTTACATAACTATAATTAAGTGTTGTTATGTATGTACTTTGTACATTCTGGTATATGGTGCAACCGGATAATCACGTTATTGTTATTGCCAGGAATAAAAATAACAGTTATGCGACTTGTTTACACGCTTTTGTTGTTTTGACCCGTGGGTGGCGCATATTACATATTTGTTCCATGACATCTTTGCCTCTTTATTTTTTTACTTTTTTAATAGTTTTATTATTATTATTTTTTATTGTTATTATTTTTTATTATTATTATTTTTTATTATTTTTTTATTATTATTATTTTTTATTATTTTTTTTTTATTATTATTTTTTTTTATTATTATTATTTTTTATTATTTTTTTTATTATTATTTTTTTTTATTATTATTATTTTTTATTATTATTTTTTACTATTATTATTATTTATTATTATATTATTTAATAATTGTTTTCCGTAATTTTTTATTTGAAAGTACATACGTGATATGATTTAAACAATTCATTGCCTGTTATTTTGGAAGAATCCCTCCTGAATCAAAGCTCGTTTGGATATGTAAAACATTCCGTTTTCCACAAAATCCCCTTGAAAGTCTTGCCTTCTAAGTCGGTTCTTTGGATCAAAGTTTATGGGAACCACTTGGTCCCCTTGTTCTTGCCATCGGAATTTATACGATCTAAAACAAGTGATTAGCGGGAATAATTAAAAACATTAAAAAAAGTAATTCGAAATATTAAAAAAAGTAATTCAAAATATTTAAAAAAGTAATTCAAAATATTTAAAAAAGTAATTCAAAATATTTAAAAAAGTAATTCAAAATATTAAAAAAGTAATTCAAAATATTTTAAAAATAATTAAAATATTAAAAAAAGTAATTAAAATATTTTCAAAAAGTTAAAAATTATAGAAGAATTAATTAAAGAAAAAAAGAAAATTCACTTAGTCACAGAAAAAGCACAATCAACGTTCTCAAATTCATGGAGGACATCAAGAGCTTTTTGAAGATACCCAGGTTTGAGAAAAGGAGAAGTGCATTGAATTAGAGCGACGTAATCTACTTCTAAATGATGTTTTATGAATTCTTGGACTGCCGAAATCGAGGTTGCTGAATCTGTGGCAGTTTCTTCAGATCTCCAATGAATGTTAATCCCTCCTGAAGACATTCTAAAGAGAATAAACAAATGAAGAAGATGACAAAGTAAAACGTTACCCGTCTTAGCAGCTTCCTCGGCGATCAATCGATGATTGGTAGAAACCCAAATGGAAGAAAATCCCTTACTCTCCAAAATCGCTTCAATAGACCTTCTCAATAGGGTTTTACCCCCAACTTCTGCCAAATTCTTTAGAGGAATCCCTTTAGACCCCCCACGAGCTAAAACCAAGGCTGCGACGTGAAAACCACTTTTTCCAAAAGGCTGCCATTGGGGTTTAGAGCAACCAAAGACTCCACCAAAATGGTTAATAGCGAAAATTTGGATTAAGGACAGTCGGAGGAGAAAACATTTCATCTTATAGTCTCGGTTAAGATTGCAGAACTCATTGAATACTTACGAATAGAGACGACACCGGGAATTTAATTCAATTTAGTTAATTTACTTGAGTTGGATGCGTAGCCCAGATATGTAACACCACACAAAACCCCAAACAATGAACCTGTGTGTTTTAATGGGTATTTTTAATATTTGCAATAAAATATAGCATAGAAATATACATAGCCAACATACATAACCAATATACATGATAATAAGTATAAAAGCGTGGATTGTTTTGATTTTTTGTTCAATGCCTAGTTTAATTTTTCTTGAATTCCTAGTTCAATTTTTCTTCATTTTTTTTTCAAATTTTTGTTCTGTTTTTATTTCAATTTTTATCATCTTCGCTCAAACTCCCAAATTTTTCCATTTCGCGCAATCTGGCCTCAATTTGCTGTTCAATGAACAGGCGATGCTTCTCCCCTTGGCCTAAATCTTCCATTTGGGCCAACCAATTTTGCCTTTCTTCTATCTCTTGCTTCACTGGAATAAAATCGTGTTTTTAAATGGATATAAATTAATTTAATATAATAACATTAATATAATTAAATTAATATGATTAAATTAATATGATTAAATTAATATAATTAAATTAATATGATTAAATTAATATAATTAAATTAATATGATTAAATTCATATAATTAAATTTATTTGTTGTTAGTTCTAATTTTATAATGTCTTCCTTACACTCATCAAATCTATTATAAGCTGGAGACTTGGGAGTGGCCACCATAATCTTCCTCTTGTTCAAAGAAGGCTTCAACTCTCTCCCATAAGTCATCATGTCCTGAAGATGCTGCTTTGCCTTCTCTCTGTCCACCCTAGGATTTGGCCTAAACTTCTCTCTTTCATAAGCCCCAGAATTTACAATTGTTGAGTACATCCTCCTTTTGGAGGTACCAGGTCTTATGGCCACCTTTTCCTTCTTGTATCTATGGGGCATAGGGCAATGCATGTCCTGGTTGTAGATGGGTAAAGGAGTCCCCGTTCGCAAGGAGTAGTTAATTTCCTTGCGTTGCATTGAGGACATCTTGGTTTCGTTCATCAACACTATGTACACAAATGAATTATAACAAATATAATAAAAAATATGTACAAATATTGAAAGAAGAAGAGTGGTAACAACTAACCTTTCAAGAAGTCCTTGGTATCCTGGCTATAGTTGACCCTAGCGGGCTGGAAGATGCCCCCTTTGCTTATGTTCTTGCTAGGCCACTCCATCTCACCAAATTTGAATTCGTAAGAAGAAAGGCAACTCCACAAAGTGAAGTAATTTTATGTCAGAATATTTCGAGTGTTAGTTTCGAAAAGACGCGGTTGCCGAGGATACGGATCCACCCCCTTGACGACCAGCAACCCCTCGCATACTCACAATAAACTCTGCTTGGCTAACTTATCCTCAGATTGATGGTCTAATCGATGATTTAATCAATTGACGGTCTAATCAATAATCTAATTGATGGTCTAATCAATGATCTAATTAATGGTTTAATCAATGATCTAATTAATGGTCTAATCAATGATCTAATTGATTGTCTAATCGATGGTCTGATCAATAATCTGGTCATTGTTTTATCTACAACATTTGACTACATAACTTTTATACCACATATGCGAATGTGATACTGCGAATGTAATACTACGCAAAATGTGAATTTCCTAAAGTATTACAAGACGATATCCCCAAAACTATTTGGGATATTTTTGTTTAATTTGCATAGACGTTTGCATATACATATACGTTTGTTATATGCGTATAGCACGCAAAGGACGTAAACTTATTAGGAAATTGATTTCTTTCGTTTTAGCCTATTCAGCCTGCTATGACTTTGTGTTAAGAACGCAGATTACTATCAAAAGGAAATTTTCTATATATGTTGGAGAGTATTTTCGATTCGGTGCTACCTCAAGGGAGTTTCCCTTGCGACTGCGAGCGGAAAATCGAAGCAGGCGCCGACGCCGAGCGTCGCGACGCCCATTTCCCCGACGCGGCAACGCCGCATTCCGGGCGGAAAGCTTGTCTGCACGAAAAGCAGACATCTTTGCAGCCCAATGTCCAGTTTTCCCATTTTCGTATGATGTGATCGCGTAGTCTTCGTGTTCGGTGTTGTGTTTTGTTTAGTTCGAGGTTCTGTTCCTTTTTCGTAGGATTCTAAGGATCCCACGTCTGACTATCGGCTAGCTCGCCATTCAACTCGCCACTTAGCTAGTGGCTCGGTTCGTTACTTAGCTCGTCAACCAGCTAGTCAACTAGTTAGTCAACCAGCTAGTCAACCAGCTAGTCAACTAGTTAGTCCACCAGCTAGTCAACTAGTTAGTACACCAGCTAGTCAACTAGTTAGTCCACCAGCTAGTCAACTAGTTAGTCCACCAGCTAGTCAACTAGTTAGTCCACCAGCTAGTCAACTAGTTAGTCCACCAGCTAGTCAACCAACTAATCAACCAGTTAGTCAACCAACTAATCAACCAGTTAGTCAACCAACTAATCAACCAGTTAGTCAACCATCTAATCAACTAGCTCGCCACCAACTCGTCATACCATCAAAGATGGAGTAACGAATCTCATCATTGTTGTAGATCGTCAATAAAAAAAATCTCATTGTCTTACTTAGCATAGAGCAGTGTGTTGTAGTCAATAGTGATGGCATCCTTCGTCAAACTGTTGCCCTTCAACTTAAGGGACAAGTGTTGCTTGTGTGTTCACCACAGAGACAAGAGCGAGCCTCATCCAAAATGCACCATCTACAAGTTGGCTTTGTGTTTGTCGATGGTTTTACTCGTAAGTATCGTACATTTCTATATCACATCATTTTATATTTACCTCCCATCATTAAAATTTACAACTCATTATTATAATTTACAATTCATTATTATAATTTACAACTCATTATTATAATTTACAATTCATTATTATAATTTACAACTTATTATTTTATTATTATTTATTACATTTAAATAAAACTTTTAGGAAAAATTTTTCCAACATTTTTTTTTTAGGTAATTGCGCTGGTTTTCACCCTTACAGCCTTAATGGCCAAATTGCACATCGAAATGATTGGAGAAAGATTAGATGCAGACATCGAGGAAGAAAAGGAAATCAACTTGGATAAGGTTCAGCCCAGTAGGAATGAGATGAGACTTTACGATTCCAAAAAATCTATTTACAGTACGTAACTATAGTTTAATTGGGCTGATATATCAGCCCAATTAAACAATAATCATTTTATTTCATTAAATTTTTTAAAATTTACTAAACAAAAAACTCACGATTTTTTCCTCTCGTAGTGTTCAAATTACTGATTTTCCTGGCTTTAATACTGGGACTCTTAAACGTTTCTTGCTTGGCCCTAGCGATTTATGGCATAACTAACCACAAGCACAAAGCCATTAGACCATTCTTGGTAGTCGGTTTGTTTTCTTTCACTTGTGGAGGATTCCTTATATACGGATTGAATGGCCAATTCACGCCAAGATTCAACATACCTGCATATGCTCTTAGTAAGTTTTTTTTATTAATTTTAAATTAATATTTTTATTTTATTTTATTATCCTACCATACTAATATTTAACTACATATTACTAATTGTTATTTTTTGTAGCAATAGTACTAGCAGGCTATCTGCTATTCCTCCCCTGTTGGTTTGTAATATATTACCACTTCACCTACCTAAAGGAAATCAACGAAAAAATGGACAAACTTCCGACTTCTAAGTCGGTAATCGGGGCTGGTGGATACATCCACACATTTGAACCTTGTCAGAATACACAAAAGACTCTTGTTGTATAAAAATGATTTGATTGATTGAGATCGAAAATTTAAAAAAACAACAAATTAGATTTGAATTCTTACGTTGTAAAAAAATAACAAGTGTGTTTTAAACGGTTTCTTTCATACATAGCACTGATATTGAATTACACACATATATATCTAAATACATATTTTTTTATTTTATATTTATTATAAATTAAAACCCAAAAGCGTGGAGCGAAAATAATAGAAAAAAATAGGGGTGACATATTACATAGGCAAAGTAAAGGCCATCACAAATAATTGTTATTATAACTTCACTTGCCGTTTTGAACTCTGTATTGTAAGTGTTAAATGTAACGATCCTTTAGAATCAAAGAAATAGTTATTAATTATAACTTCATAATTATGATGAACCGAGTTGTCGACATTCTATGCCTCTTTTGTTTGGAAAAAAAACCTTAACAGCTTATGGTGGAAACAACATCGACGTCAACCAGTTAAGTACCATCTCTGATCAGTTATATAACATCTCTGATTAAAAATTTCTACATTTGATGTTAGGGCATTTTTTGAAACAATCGAGGGATAACAATAAAATTTTTTGATTTTATTATTAATATCGTTGTTATTATTAATATCGATATTATTATTATTAATATCGTTATTACTATTAACCTCGTTATTATTATTAATCTCATTTTTATTATTAATCTCGTTATTATTATTAATCTCCTTTTTATTAATATCGTTATTATTGTTATTGTTATTATTGCTATTAATATTACTACTATTATTATTATTATTGTTAGTATTATTACTATTAGGTAGCTTAGTGAAAAAAAAGGTTTAAAATTGTGAAACTTTCAAAATCATTGAATGTTTAAGTGTTTTTAAATGTACACCTTGTATGTTAGGCCTTTCTTTGTTGTTAAGCGTTGTAAACAATACTCAGCCACTTTATTACATATCCTTGCTTTCATTTTTGGATAACTATTGCATGTTCACTGAAAAAAAATTGTCAAAGCTAGCGCGAAAAATTTAATATTAGCTTTGAATGTGACCGCTTGAGTATCCATTGTTTGTACTATAAAAATTGAGCTGTAACTTATATTGTGCTATAACTGTGATGTTTCAACAGCTTCGATGTTTCAGCAGCTTCGATGTTTTAACATTTTCGATGTTTCAGCAGCTTCGATGTTTTAACATTTTCGATGTTTTAACAGCTTCGATGTTTTAACATTTTCGATGTTTTAACAGCTTCGATGTTTTAACATTTTCGATGTTTTAACAGCTTCGATGTTTTAACATTTTCGATATTTTAACAGCTTCGATGTTTTAACATTCTCGATGTTTTAACAGCTTCAATGTTTTAACATTTTTGATGTTTTAACAGCTTCGATGTTTTAACATTTTCGATGTTTAACAGCTTCGATGTTTTAACATTTTCGATGTTTTAACAACTTCGATGTTTTAACATTTTCGATGTTTTAACAGCTTCGATGTTTTAACATTTTCGATGTTTTAACAGCTTCGATGTTTTAACATTTTCGATGTTTTAACAACTTCGATGTTTTAACATATTTGATGTTTTAACAGCTTCGATGTTTTAACATTTTCGATGTTTTAACATTTTCGATGTTTTAACATTTTCGATGTTTTAACAGCTTCGATGTTTTAACATGTTCGATGTTTCAGCAGCTTCGATGTTTTAACATTTTCGATGTTTTAACAGCTTCGATGTTTTAACATCTTCAACCCTTCAACTTCGGTATTAATGTTAGGTGTGTCAAAAATCTGCATGTGCTGTTAAAACAACAAAATATATGTGCAACGTAATTATTGTCGTAGGTTGATCACTTTAATCTTCTGCACTTGGAATTCCGATGATCCAAGCAAAGACGATTAAAGAAAGACTTGAGCCTAGATGATAATAATAATAATGGTAATATTAATAATAGTAACAATAATAATAGTAATAATAATAATAATAGTAATAACAAAAAATAATAATTAAAAAAAAATAATAATAACAAAAAATAATAGTAATAACAAAAAACAATAATAACAACAAAAAATAATAATAATAACCAAAAATAATAATAACAAAGAAATAATAATAGCAAAAAAATAATAATAACAAAAATTAATAATAGCAAAAAATAATAATAGAAAAAATAATAATAATAACAAGAAATAATAATAACAAGAAATAATACTAACAACACATAATAACATCAACAAAACAAAATAAGTCGAATAAACAACTAACATTAGTAAACACATTCTCGAGAATTTTCATTTCGGCACCGATTAATAATTCCAAAACATCCCTAGATTTCATGATAATCGGCTTCCGTAGTTCAATTTAACATTCCAAAGGCGAGATCTCCTTGTTATTGGAAGTTTGTGCCTTTCGACCGATACTGTAATCAAATGGCAGTGAAGAAACAAAATTCCGTCACTTTGCATTTCGGGATTAGAGTTTATGATTAAAATACAACACATAAGTACATTAAAAAAAAATATATATAAAATTGGAGGCACAAATTTTCAAATTCTGTGCTTAAATGTCTTCGAAGTACTCTCTAAAACAAGATACTTATTATAAGATACTTATTGCAAGATATTTATTATAAGATTCTTATTATAAGATACTTATTGCAAGACACTTATTACAAGATACTTATTGCAAGATATTTATTATAAGATACTTATTGCAAGATACTTATTATAAGATACTTATTGCAAGACACTTATTATAAGATACTTATTGCAAGACACTTATTATAAGATACTTATTGCAAGATACTTATTGCAAGACACTTATTATAAGACACTTATTATAAGATACTTATTATAAGACACTTATTATAAGATACTTATTGCAAGATACTTATTGCAAGATACTTATTATAAGATACTTATTGCAAGACACTTATTATAAGACACTTATTATAAGATACTTATTATAAGATACTTATTATAAGATATTTGTTAAAAAAAATTAAAACTTAATGTAAAACGATTTTTAACTAACGTATTGTATACTCTACTACTGGACTTAATGTACTTATTAAAATGTGTACCTGTACAAGGTCTTTTCCTTATTCTCTTCGCTCCCTGAAAACCAAACAACAAAACGAAAACCAATCAACAAAACGAAAACCAGATGACAAAATGAAAACCAAGAAAACGAAAACAAACAAAATGAAAACCAAACGACAAAACGAAAATCAAACAACAAAACCAAAACCAAACAACAAAACGAAAACCAAACAACAAAACGAAAATCAAACAAAAAAACCAAAACCAAACAACAAAACGAAAACCAAACAACAAAAAGAAAACCAAACGACAGAACGAAAACCAAACAACAAAACCAAAACCAAACAACAAAACGAAAACCAAACAACAAAACGAAAACCAAACAACAAAACGAAAACCAAACGAGAAAACGAAAACCAACAACAAAACGAAAACCAAACAACAAAACGAAAACTAAAATAATCGTGAACGGTACATACAAATCCCAAAGTCTTTACGAATGGTATATTTATTTATACAAGCAACTCTTTTAGCAAAAGAACCTGTACACATAAATTTTTGAATAAAACAACAGTGATATAAACGTCTCTCTTTCTCTCTCTCACACACAGCTTAGAATACTAGACTTAAAAAATTAAAAAACGAATGTTGTTTAATATATAATACATTGTTAAGGAAACTGATATCCTGTTTCTGCAAACTGATCGGTACTGACATTGAATAGTATCGACATTGAATATTATCAACATTGAATAGTATCAACATTGAATAGTATCAACATTGAATAGTATCAACATTAAATACCATCAACATCGAATACCATCAACATTGAATAACATCAACATTAAATGGTATCGATGTTGATAGTATCGACTTTGTATGGTGTCGACGTTGAATGGTATCGATGTTGCATAGTATCGACTTGTAGTTCTTCACGCAGTCTGCGTCGAGTTGTCAGTCATTTCTAAGAATTGTAGGCTCACTTCCTTTGTGCATTCCCCTTTCAAGTTGAAGACGAATTTGTAGTAACATCCGTCCGCACAAATTACTGTAATAATGAATTAAAAATTCGTTCAAGATTCAATTCTAAATTCATATCGAAATTAAACTCAAAATTCATATCGAAATTAAGCTCAAAATTCATATTGAAATTAAACTCAAATTACATATTGAAATTAAACTCAAATTACATATTGAAATTAAACTCAAAATACATTCGAAATTCAACTCAAAAGTCATATAGAAATTAAACTCAAAATTCATTCAAAATTCAACTTAGAAATTCACATAGAAATTCAAATAGAAATTCAAATAGAAACTCAATTTGAAATTCAAGTTGAAATTCAACTCGTAATTCAAGTTGAAAGTAAACTCTAAAATCAACTAGAAATTCAAGTAGAAATTCAACTAGAAATTTAACTAGAAATTAAACTAGAAGTTGAACTCGACATAGTTGAAATTAGAGTTAAATTTCTACTAGGAATTCAAGTTGAAATTCAATTTAAATATGAACCAGAAATTCACTTTAAAAATTAACCAGAAATTCAACTTAAAATTCAAATCGATATTCAAATAGACATTAAACTCAAAATTCAAATAGAAATTCAAGTTGACATTCAACTTAAAATTCAAATCGATAATCAACTCAAATTTCAAATCGATATTCAACTCAAAATTCAAATCGATATTTAACTCAAAATTCAAATCGAAATTCAATGCAAAACTGAACTTGAAATTCAAATCAAAATTCAATTCTACATTAAATTCAAAATTTAATTCTACATTAAATTCAAAATTCAATTCTACATTAAATTCAAAATTCATTCTGAAAATCTATTTTAAATTCAATTCAATCCAACTTTTATTACCGAAATTCCATTACAAAAAGTAATGAGGTGAACACTTACCTATGACAGAGTTGCTGTCGGATCCGAATGCGCAAACACAGGGCGGACCGTTGGGCACATTAAATTTACAAAATGACCAATTAGACGAGAAATACTTTGGCAAGAAAGCCGCATTGGCGAACGATGACTGTTTGTTGAGCTTCGGGTCGTCCAGAGCAAAGATGTGGACAGTTCCGTGGTCGGACGCCACACATAGACATGTCGATTGATGGTTGAAGTTGATGCAATAGATGGTTGCCTAAAAATATGGTCATTAGTTTTGACATCGACATTGTCATACAAAGAGAAACGTAGAGTGTTATCATCAATTTCGACATTGGCGAGAGTGTACAAAGAAATAGCTGTCTGTCGTCATTAATTTCAACATTGGCGTTGTCATTAATTTCAATATTGGCGATGTCATACAAAGAGAGTCTATCTGTCGTTGTCGATTTCGACATCGGGGAGGTCAAATACAGAAATCGCTGTCTGTCATCGTCAATTTTGTCATTGGCGAGGTCATACAAAAAAATCTTTGTGTTTGAGGCCCGATAAGGTTAATTTGAAGGTTAAATAAGTATAGTTTTCCTTGTTTATACATAATTTCATTTTTTTAATTTAATATAATTTGGCATTGAAAATTAAATTATATAAAAACAAGGAAAACTATACTTATTTAATTTGATAAGGCTGTACCTCTTAATGTTTAGTTAGTCGATTTTATTGTCACTTGTTTGTAATATTATATATCTGTCCTTACAGCACCTGTAGAAGACCACAGTAAGTAGTCGCAACGCGTCGTGCTTTATCATTAAAGAATTTTCAATAAGACTTCAACACTTTTATTATACTTATTTAACCTTCAAAAAAATCTTTGTCTGTTGTCGTGTAATTTTTAAATCAGCGAAGTCTTACAAAGAAATTTGTTATCGTCAAGATCTTGCATAGAAAAAACAGATGCATAGAAAAAACTTAGATGCATAGAAAAAACTTAGTCGGTTACATCTAAAGAAAACTTTCTCCGCCAACTTACTTGTTGGGTGCCTCGCCGAAGCTCTGCGACTTTGTCCCCGGTTTTGGTGTCAAACACTCGGATTAAAGTGCCTTTATCGCTAGCTGTCGCCAATCGTGTTCCTTGTAGGTTCAAAGCGATGCAACTGAGGTTGGCCTCATGGGCTGAGACATCTAAGGGGGCTTTTTCTGTGTTCGCCAGGTCTACCAACTGCACATGGCCGGTCTTCCGGCCCGGGAAAGCTAATAGGGAGTTATTGCTATTCGGGCAGAGAACGCACAAACCTTTGTGGTTTTGGTTGGTTTCGAACACGTGGAGCTGTTGGGGGGTTTGCGTGAACGTGTAGACTTTTATCACACCTTCTACATGGGGGCGCCCGGCATCCGGTAAAGAAAATGTTTTGTTAGTTATTTGAAATTGCATTAAACATTTTTTTTCATTTTTGAAATGAAGATTAAAAAAAATTATTTTTGAAATGAAAACTTAAAAAAAAATTATTTTAAAACTGTTTTTAACTTGATTAATTTTTTTTAATTTCAATAAAAAGATTTTCTTTAATTTTTTAAAATTACAATAAAAAAAATATTTTTTTAAAATTATAATTAACAAAAATATAATTTTTTGCAATTATAATTTAAAAAAAATGATTACTAATTTTTTTGAAATTACAATTAAAAAAAATTTTATTTTTTGGAGTTATAATTTTAAAAAACTATAATTTATTGAAAATACATGTAACTAAAAAAAAATTAATTTTTTTTAATTACGATTTAAAAAGAAATAATTTTTTGCAATTACAATTTAAAAAAAAAATTTTTGCAATTGTAATTTAAAAAAAAATAAGTTTTTGAAATTGTAATTAAAAAAATAATTTTATGAAATTACAATTTTAAATTTGTAAAATTAACATTGATAGTAAACTGCTCTATTTGTGCATACCCAAAATCACAACGATCCTGTCTCGCCTTAACCTAACTCCTAAAACTGGGGCACTGAAATCTAGTTGAATCGGGGTAGATTTTTTGAGATCGTCCCAAACCATCACACGATTTGGCGGGTAGAGAGGCTTCGAACCCCCGCCGACGAGGGCGAGATAATTACACCGAAACAGCATTTCAATGTAACTCAGGCCTCCATCGGAAAATTCTTGCCTTTCCTTCTCCTTTAATGGGTCACAATTGTAAACTCGAAATCCAGATGTAGTTGCACAAGCAAAGCAACCTGGAAACATGTTGAAAAGGAAGACTTAAAAAATGAAGATATGTTGAAAAAGAAGACTTAATAAATGAAGATATGTTGAAAAAGAAAAGTAAATAATAATGTGATATAATAAAGATATTTAAAAAAATAGAAGGCTTAATAAATGAAGAACGGACTAATCGAAGATCAAACCATAGATTGACATAAAAGGTAAAAGCCGAGAAATAATTTAGCAAGTGAAAAATATTGTAATAAGTGAAGTTGGTTGTGGTTACCAAACAAACAATCGAATAAATGATCAAACAAACATTTATCAAGCGATAGATCTAACAATGATTTATCAACTAACAATAGATCTAACAATGATACATCCACACATGATCTAACAAACAAAGAGATAAAGCAAACGATAACTGACAAAATTTGGCTATGGTAAAGCATTGTTTCCAATACCTCCAGATAGAAATAACATCAGTACAATCCTATAGAAAACAAATAAAAAATAATAACCCTTGTTTAATGGCTATAATACCTTGGTCTTGGTTGAAACCAGCATACAATAAACCGTTTCCATAGGGATTCCTGGGGCCCAAGTTCATGATGGTGTCTTTTTTGGCTTCTTTAGTCGGTCATTATACGCAGGAGCCTCTTGCCGAACAGTGTTTTTGTTTACTCTTACGAGCAGGATTTTATAAATAAATCTAACCTCAAACTGTCATTAGCTGAGGAGACAACAACGATCGATTCCCTGAATGACTTTCCTAGGGGAATTTATTGCGTCGTTGTTTTAGGTTTCATAGGTTGAAAAAAAACTGTTGGTACAAAAAATTCTGTTGGTTACAAAAAATTCTGTTGGTTAGGCAACCGATTATGCTAATACCACTGATGCGCCTAATGCCAAAGAAATAGTTACATATTTATAACAAGTAGAAAATTTCTAATTTAATTATCAAAAATGAATTTAAATTTATTTATATATCACAAATAATATTAACATTAAGTAATATATTCATCAAGATAAAATATGTACGTACTTGAAGATATGCAAAATTCGTTCGTTATCTTTAAAAAATAAACAACTTTCTTTTCTGACACAGATAATATTATTTAATCAAAATGTTCCCTTTACATTTATACAAGTAAATCAAATCTACTCAGTCAAATTAAAAAAAATCTGATAATCATAAAAATTTTGTAATCAATGGTGCGTATCACCACATATAAGTACCACTAAATGAAGTACGCCAGGTTTCAAAGTAGTATTTATTAAATCAGACGTGTTAATTATGATCAATTTATTTTTTGATTAAAAACTAGGTTCTTTTATTGAATCATGTATTTTTACAATGATTATGTACTTTCTTCTCGATATACAGTGCAAAATAGTAGTCATGCGTATAATAAATAGTATTAATAAAATATGAAGTGGTCTCCACTAAACTTTTTCGTATATATCTGAAGTGCAATAGACAAGAAAAGACAGATTCACATTAGGATTCAGAGCGATTTTGAAATAATTTTTACTAGCTAGATCGATGAAATTTGGTATGTAGTCATTTGAGCTAAAAAGTAAACTCGTATCACCTTTTAGGTTAATTCGGATAACCTGGAGTGGCAGTTTACCTGAAACAGAAATATGGAGTGGTCTCCACTCGACTTTCTCGCATATTTCTAAGTTGCACTAGACAAGATAAGACAGATTCACGTTAGGATTCAGAGCGATTTTTAAATAATTTTGTTATTATACACACATGCATATTTTAAAAAATAGATAAAAAAGATTACTTCCGGTTGGACAGTTATGCTAAAATTTGATATCTGTGAGTTTTTCGTTATATTTGAAGCTAGTACAAAATTTGAAACAAATATCTTGAAGCAAAAGGGCACTTTACTTGAAAGAGTTTCACTTCTGTTTCAGGTAAACTACCACTTCCAGTTGAGGGATTAAGCTAAAATTTGATACCTGTCAGTTTCTCATTATTTCTGAAGCTGGTACAAAATTTGATACAAATACCTTGAAGTAAAATGGCACTTTACTTGAAAGACTTACATTTTCGCTTCAGGTAAACTACCACTTCCGGTTGGACAATTCTACTAAAATTTGATATCTGAAAGTTTTTCGTTATTTCTAATGCTAGTTCAAAATTTTAAAGAAATCCCGTAAAGCAAAATGGCACTTTACTTGAAAGAGTTCCATTTTACGTGAAAGTTTTTCACTACTTTTTCAGGTAAACTGCCACTTGCGCTTTCCCGAATAAATCCAAAACTTGATACCAGTTTCATTTTTAGCGAAAATGCCTACATACCAAATTTCATTGATTTATCTCAAGTAGTTTTTCAGATATCGTATCATCATTTCTAAAAAAGTGCCACATAGCATATATATGCCTACAAAATTGGATCTAGCAGAATAAACCATTGAAAAGTGACCAATGCCTTTTGATCTGAAATTAGACTAAAAACATACATTGTATGACAGGAGATAAAACTGCAAAGTTTTAACCCCATATACCCCCTAAGGGGGCTGAAAATAAATAAATAAGTTTAGACATTTTTATTTTTTTACACCGATTCTAAATGACAGATTAATTTGCGATTTTCCACAAATAATCCTTTTATCTAGAGCCATTTTTGACAAAATTCGGACCTCCTGGGGGGCATTATTATCTAGAAAAAAAAGCTTGTTTATTTTTTGAGCTTCTCGGAGGGTACCTAGTCGGTTCGGCACAATCACGAATTTTTAGTATAATATGTGTTCATGGGTTAGTTATAATATATTAAAAATTCATCCAATTTGGAGTAGTGGAACAGTATGAAAAAAAATAATAAAATCGTACTATGAACGAAATCGACACCTATAGCATGCTTTGACGAGCATGAACAGGGGATGTTAGTTCCAAAATTTGTTTTTGGTTTTATGCAATTAAAATTCTGCACATCTTTATCAAAGATAAATTGAATATAACATTAAAGAAAATAAATAATAATGGCAAAGAATATTTAAAACACAAAATATGAGATTATTTACTAAAGTAGCGATGAATCACAAAGTCGTCCGATTCTCGCTAACGTACGTTCTTGCACAAGGCGAACACCTGTTGATGCGTAATAGACAAAGAAAACTATTCCACGTTCGTCTTTGATAAAAAAAAGTGCAACCGATTTTAAAAAGAGCCACATTATTGAGAACTCGATGATAATTCTGAGCATCTAAAGATCGGTTCACATATCACTTCGTTACAACACAATCGTGTTTCCAAAAATTATGAAATAATAATAATAATAATGATAGTGATAGCGACAGGGACAGCGACAGAGACAATGATAATAATAATAAAAAAGTTGACCAGCAATAATAATGACTTTATTAATCTCCTACTTGATTATTACGTTCATTATTCGTTTTCACCAACGACCATGATGAAAATAGTTCCTTGAGATTCATATCGCAGCTAAACCGCAATAAAATTCCCTTCAAAGAGAAATTTGCCGAAACACGATCTCCCGTTTGATGTGTGAACCCACCTTTAGATTCCCAAATTCTCGGTCGAGCTCTGGACGATGTGTTGGTTTTGACAATGGGTCGTACTTTTTTATCAAAGACTAACGTTTGAAGAGATTTCTTTGTCTATTACCCATCAACAGGTGTGCGTCTTGTGCAAGAACGTACGTTAGCGAGAATCGGACGACTTTGTGATTCATCGCTACATTTGTAACAACGACATTTGTAAACAATCGTATCTTTTGGCTGCTTTTGTGTTATAAATATTCTTCGCCATTATCAATTAATTTGTTTGATTTTTATTTAGTTTATCTTTGATAAAGGCATGCAGAATTTTATTGTATAAAACCAAAAAAAGTGTTTGGAACTAACACTATATTCATCAAAGTATATTACATATAGGTATTGACTTTGTTTATAGCGCGATTTTATTTTTTTCCATCCTGTTCCACCATTTCAAATTGGATGAATTTTTAGTACGTTATAACTAACCCATGAACACATATTATACTAAAAATTAATGATTGTGCCGAACCGGCCAGGTACCCTCCGAGAAACTCAAAAAATAAATATGCATTTTTTTCTAAACAATAATGCTCCCCAGGAGGTCCCAATTTTTTCACAAACGGCACTAAATAAATGTATGTAGTAATTCAAACTGTTTAATTCAATTAAATGGTAGGTAGTCCTAATACATATAAGGTATTATCACAGATTACGTGTATACAGGGTAAATACAATAAAGTTCGTCGTGTAATTTTTGATAGTAGGGCTCTTAGACATAATCTCCATCCTGTTCCAGAAAATCGTCCGAGATGAGCGCTTCCAAGCAGGCTCGGAGCCCGAAGACGACTCCCTTTGGCTGCCAGCCCAACTACTCCACGCCACCTCTTCGATGCTATCCCAATGCGAAGACACCCAGGTGCAAATCCTCCGGGTGGTCTTGTCCTTAGCCTGCAGCGCCTCCTGGGCTCTCAACGGAAGGTTGGTCATGCTCCTGATTGGCCGATGTGGGGAAGCTTACGAAAGCGGCACCCAGCCCATCAGGGCGGCCTCCCAAGCGGCGGCTAGCCAGACCTTAACAGCCTTCTGCACCTTCTTGGACGAAGAGTGCCAAGAGATCTTGCAGCAGCAATTGAAGCACAAGAATTCGGGCAGCAGCGCGGAGATGGTTTACAACAAAACATCGGCTGTCGCCTGCTTCAACGAGGCCATCCCGGTCATGCAGTACCTTTGCAGTCGGCTGGAGGAAGCCAAAACTGTTCCCAAGTCCAACGATATGATCGTTTTCCTCTTGGAATGTTTGCTGACCCTAGTTAACACTTTACCCCATACCGTGCACTCCAACACGCACTTTACAACATTTCTTTGGCAAAAGTTTTGTCCCGCTTTATTGTCCTTGCTGGGAGCCCCTGGGGATCCAGCGAGCCAAGGATTGACAACCAACCAATCGAAGATTGTCTACAGCATTGGAATTCAAGTTGTTAGGTTGGTCGGACGAGAGAGGGCTCTTAGACCGGTTTTAGAAGCCTTGTTCCACCGAATGCTCCTATTGCCGAGCCCGGCGAAGAGGTTGGAACCTTTGAGGGCTGCTAGGGAACTGTTAAGGTCACCTGGGAGATTGGCTGACTTGCTGTTGTTAAGCGGGCCGATTCACAGACATGCTGGAGATGACATGGCGATACTACGATTGTAAGTATTGATTGCTCATTAAACATTAAATTTGTAACAACTCTTCCTTTTTTGAAGGATAATGGATTCCATCGAAGAGTCCTCCCAATGCAACGACCCTAGCATCCTTCTGGCCAGCGTAGAATGCGTTGGAGCCCTCTTGGGCTCTTTGGAGATGCTCTGCAAAGGAGAAGGTCTCAACTCCGACGGTACCGAAACCGCCAACACCCGTTATGTTACCCTAGAACAAGCCGATTACACCGGCCCCTTGACCTACCAATCTTTAGCCCGCTTGCCCAAACCCTACAGAGACGTGGTGGCCAATCTGAAGTACCAAAGTGATTCCGATAGCAGCGGCATCGACGGAGGAGGGCAGGAAATCGAGGGCGGCTCCGAATCCGATTGCTCAGGGGCCACAGAAGGACCAGAAGAATTCGGGAGCCAATCCGACGACAGCATCATGGACGACGAAAGCTTCCTCACGAGCCAGCAGTTGAAGAAATTGCACAATTTACCCAAGTCTTTGCATTTGGGGAGAGCTGGGATCGAAGAGTGCAACACGGACGTCGAGAGGCACAACGCTCGCCATTTCGTGAAAACCTTGCAGAACATCCTGCTGCCGAATTTACTCACTTTGAGGTCGTCCATCCAAATCGACGAAGTTCTCCAGGAGTTCGCCTCAAAGTGCTGCCAGCACAACTCGGCCCAGAGCTTCGAATTCAACGCGATCATGAACGCCGATGGGATATACTTAGCCACCTATTCGGCTCTGTTGCTGAATCTGAAATTGATCCAGAATGGGCACTATGGTGACAACAATGACCATCATCAGGAAGCGAGCAAAATGATCCCGATCACTGAGGCACAATTCGTAGAAGAAATCCACGGAAGCGGCGTTTTGGTTTACGTTTCAGCCACGTGGTTATGCGAGCTTTACCAAAACGTCCTGGCTAAAAGCCTTTTGGAGTTAGCTGGTTATGACTCCAAGGCCCACCAGCAGCCAGCTTTGATCAACTTACTCACGGACGTTGGGGGACTATGCCCCTCTCAGTTATTGACCGATTGGCAAAAGCTGCAGAAGGTCCACAACGGAACCGCTACGGAATTGTCCCCTGAGGTAGAAGCAGGAATCAAGCTGTCCAGGCGAGTACTGACTTGCTGCTGGGGCTCGGTCGTCTCAGTCCTGGGCTCCCCATTGGGGGAAGTCCCCAACATTAACAACGCCGCGGCTTCAGCTTTAAGCCGATTGGTCGCCAGGAGATCCCGTCAGAAGTTCAAGCAACGAATCAGAGACAACGTCATCACCGCCAGCCTGGAAGGTCTCCACAAAGCAGCCAGCTTGAGCAACACTCTTAAGCTACAAGCGAGAAGCAGCAGCATCTTGGCCTTACTCTCGGCTTCATCTTGCAAAAACCAAGGAGCCAAATTACCCGCAAGTCATGCCCTTTCCTTGGACGTGCTTTTGTCGAAGGGTTTGGACCTCGGCTCGCACAGTACTGCCTGCTGGCCGCACGTCTTCAACGCTTGTGTGGCCGTGGCCAGCTTGGAACATGCTCTCTTCAGCAAGACTGGCTCGGCCCAACTGCTTATGGTCGCGCAGAATACTCAGAATAACGTTACTGTTACGTCTACTACTTGCACTAACGCACAAGATAGGCTCAATTTGAGCTTTAATCCCAATTCGGGGTATAACTCCAATTCAGGATATAATTCTAATTCGGGTTTCAATAATTCTAGCTCTGGTTTTAATCATTCTAGTTCTGGTTTTAATCATTCTAGTTCTGGTTTTAATCAATCTAGTTCTGGTTTTAATAATTCTAGTTCGAATTTTAATAATTCTAATTCTGGTTTCAATAATTCTAGTTCTGGTTTCAATCATTCTAATTCTGGTTTCAATAATTCTAGTTCGGGTTTTAATAATTCTAGTTTGGGTTATAATAATGCTGGTTCGGGTCATAATAATGCTGGTTCTGGTTATAATAATTCTAATTCAGGATTCAGTAATTCTAATTCGGGTTTTAATAGTTCTAATTCGACTTTCAATAATTCTAATTCCAGTTCTAATTCGGGTTTCAAGAATTCCAACTCAAATTTCAATAATTCTAATCCTGGCAGCAATGTTAATTCTAGCAACAATGTTAATACCGGTTACAATTCTAATTCTGGTTACAATAATTCTAATTTGGGTTACAATAATTCCAGTTCGGGATATAATAATTCCAACTCGGTTTATAATAACTCTAATTCAAGTTATAGTTCTGTGTACACTTCAGGGTACAACTCTAATTCCGGGTTCAATTCCAATTCGGGCTACAATTCCAATTCTGGTTACAATTCCAATTCAAGTTTCAATCACCATTCAAGCTACAATTCTCATTCAAACTACAATTCTCTTTCAAGCTACAATTCCAACTCAGCTTACAATTCGAACTCATGCTACAACCCTAATTCCGCCTTCAGCTCTAATATCAGTTTCAATGCTAACGTGAATGATGAAGAGACTTGCGTGGATGTCTACAGCTTTCTCCAAAATTCAGGATACAACGGCAATTCTATGAATGGAAGGAATGAAGCTAGTGTGGCTGAGATTGTCGAAAGAAGCGGAGTGTTACATACTCAAAGTAAAGGGATTTTGTTGGGGGTACATGCGGCTAAAGTTTGCTGCGTTCTTTCGGCTAAAGCAGATGAGTTGTTCCATTCGGCAGCTTTGAGATTGGCCCTGCCGGGACTTTGCAATTTTCTGAATGAGTTGTGCAAGGCTTCACATACTCAGGTGAGTGTTATTGGATATAATTATTATCACATAATAAAGAGTATTATCACATAAAAGTATTATCACATCATGTATAATTAACAAACAAAAAAATACAAATCAATGTAGGTAAGTGAATTATTTGAATATTTTTTAATGCGTTGCGTAAGATTATTTATTGTTAATTTTAAATTAAAGTTCAAAAGAAGCTCACAACAGTGAGAATAATTATAATTTTTAATGTTAGACGTTAATCCCATAAACAAAAAGAATTTTATATATTACACATAAGGTCATTTAAATTAAACTACTGAAGATAATTTTGCTAGTCAATAGAAAGTGTAATAAAAATATTATCCAAATTACTAGAACGTCTAATATTTTGTTTCCAATTAACACAATTAACAATTATTAAATATATGTTTAATCATTATTAATTACAGGTTTAATTAGAAGTTTTCATTTTTTCTCTAGCACAAAGTTTTATAGTTTAAATTCTAAAATTTTGAATTTTGAATTTTTTAATTCAGGTTTATGTATAACAATAATTTTTCTAATCAATAGAAAATGCGATAAAATTTTTCCAAATCATTAAAACCTCCAAAAATTTAATTTTTATATTATTGGGACGGATAAACTCGCTCGCTTCGCTCGCTCGCCGCCTCGCGCCTTCGGCGCTCGTTTTTAATAATCTACACTGGAGCTCTTAACATTCAACTATACAATACTCTAGGTATAAAATCATACTTAGCACTTCTTACATACAGTTTTGATTATTTTTTTTATTTCCAAATTTTTAGAACGAGTCATTGAAATATTTTCTTGTTCATCAAGTTGTATAATTTCAATTGTATAATTTCGATTGTATAATTTCGATTGTATAATTTCGATTGTATAATTTCGATTGTCAATTTTCTCTTTAAATTGTGGGCACGATGCGCTCGCTCGCTTCGCTCGCTCACCGCCTCGCGCCTTCGGCGCTCGTTTTTAATAATCTACACTGGAGCTCTTAACATTCAACTATACAATACTCTAGATATAAGATCATACTTAGCACTTCTTACATACAGTTTTGATTATGTTTTTTATTTCCAAATTTTTAGAACGAGTCATCTTCTCAATTTATGTGATCTAAAGAAGTCAATCAATTTATGGAATATACCATATAGGGTGCATATTTTACATTGACCATGACTGCACTGTACTACCACAGATAACTGTGGTAGATAGTCTTTTATTATACACATATTATATCTATGTTAGTACCACTTATTTGTTATTTCTATTTTTTAAGCATATAAGATTATTTTTATTTTTTTCGTTTTTTCAGCTGTTCACTCGCTACGAAGAAACCCCCAGCAAGCAGAAAAAATGGTGGAGGAAAGAATTAGAATCAGCCCACCAAAAGCCCCCGGCCACCCTCCTCCTCCACAGAATCGGCGAGGTTACCCTCAAGTGCATCCGCTCCGGAAGGCCCCTAATCCACACCATGAAGGTCTGGTCCATCGTAGGGCCCCATTTCATGCAAGCGGCCTGCCACAAAGACCGCTCCATCTCCAAGAAGGCCGTCGCGTGCATCCACGACTCCCTGAACGCCCTCCTCAATGAACAAACGGAACTACCCCACTTCCACTTCAACGAGGCTTTGTTCAAACCTTTCGAGAACCTTCTTTGTCTGGAGCTCTGCGACACGGACGTCCAGGACCAAATAGTCGCTTGTCTTTGCGAGTTCGTCGAGGCCAATCGGACGGAGATATGCTCGGGTTGGAGACCGCTCTTCGGGACTTTGAGGGTGGCCAATAGTAAGCACAATGGTGCGGCTATTTTGGAGGTCTTCAGGATCTTCCTGTCGACGGATAACACCTTGGTCTTCGCCAACGCGGCTTTGGATTACATTTTGTGCCTCCTTTCGCACATACGAAGCAACGCAACATTGGAGCAAGAAGACCAGAAAGCCATCGAGAGGTCGCCCAAAGTGGACGTTAAATTCAGTGGTCAAATCGTCGGTGGTCAAATCGACCTCTGCTTGGAATCCTTGAAGCTTTTGCAGAACTGCGCGACGATCCTCTCGATGATGTACAACATGCCCAAATGTCCTTCGTTCAACTTAACGCACCGGATGAACATCGACACGGAGCCCCAACTGGTGGATCCGGTCATCCAGAACGTTGAAATCGTCAATTTTAACCAAGACGTAGCCGACCAAATGTCGTACAAGATATTGGCGGTTAAGGTGGATATGGAGAACTGCGAGAACGAGAATATTACGCTGGCGAAGATGGACAGGCAAAGCGGGGTTTTGAAGGTTTGGTACGTCCTCCTGGAAGGCCTCAGCTCGGCCATCGTGATCTCCGCGAACAGAAACCAACCTTATATCATAGAGGCTTTCTTCAAATTGCTTAAGGATTTGATCATCAATCCGGGGATCAACTTTGGGCTGTATTGCATCAACCATTTGCTTCTCCCAATGGTGCAGAACTGGTTGCGCCAAAACAACAAAATGCAGAAGAACTGGGACGTTTGGGTCAACTTCAAGCACTGCTGCGGCTTGGCCACCGAGATTCTCGTGGACTACCTGCACCACTTGCAGAGCCACCAGTATAAGGACAACGGCTTGGACCTGCCCAAAACGGAGAACCCCGCGGCTACGCTGTCGATTAAGCAGTTGCTTTTGATTCTTATCGAATGTGTGGCTCAGCCGAATGAGAACATCGCCCGGTTGGGGACTTCTTGCATTCGGCACGTGATGTTGAGCGTTGGGCAAATTTTGACCGCTCACCAATGGGAGATTTTGGTAACTGGTGTTCATAGGGCTTGCGCCATAAGTTTGAATCCGCTTCACCAGTTGACGTTGGCTTTTAAACCGAATTCGGATAGCTTCTACGGAGATTTGGCCACGGTGAAGGTGGCTGCTAGGAAGGACAGCACTCCTGAGGATAACCAGCGATTGTACGAATTGGCTCAACAGGTAATATCCTCTGTTATTTCTCTCTCATTTCTAATGTTGGTTACTCTTAAATAAACAACAAATCTTCTTTTGTTCAAGGTTTTCCTAATGCAACAGCAGAGGAACTGCTCAAAGTGCACAGGGAAACTCTGCGAATGCGAAATCAACGTCCTGATCGACGACAGAAGCTACGTCTTCCTACTGTACCCGCTAGATGTCACCTCTGTCTTAAACCCAGACCTCTATACCGTAAGGGTTCCGTTCCGGAATATGGTGGTGGGAATCTTGGCTCACCAGATGTTGATCCAAACGATCTCTAGCGCCCTCTTGCAGAATTTAAACCACGTCACCCCAATTTTGAACATCCTCCAGATCAACACCTGCAGCTTAAGAGGTATCTTGACGCACGTCAACGCTAAGCACATCAGCATCCTATTGAAGTGTTTGGAGATCTCCAACGCGAGATCTACTGAGTTCGATCGAAGACCTGGGTTGAAATTCCTGGCCCAAAAGGTTGGGAATTTGAGCAAGGCTGCGAATTTGTACACTCAGGCTAACACTTCGGAGGTAGTTGAGATAATAGTGCTCATAGAGCTTTGCCTGGATGGGATCGAGAAGTACGAGATCAACCCACAGGATCTCAAGGATTTGCTTGGGCGAGAAGAAAGGACCAAGTGCTACACGGATCTGGATTATGTGGAACAGTTCCTTCGGAAGCTTAGGAAGAAATGGGATAACCTTTGCGAGAGTTACATGAGTTTGACCATCAATATCCCGGATTGCCAAGATCAGGATTTGGAGGAAAGCGAAGATGGGGATGAGGAAGCCGAGGAAGGTTACGAGGAGGAAGAGAAGAAGGTGGTGAAGAAAATTACGAGCTCTGCACGACCATTCAAGTTGGCTGATTTGAAAAGGAGCGATAGTTTTAGTTCTTCTGATTCAGAATGCTATTTGGAGAAAGATCTTTTGCCGAATTTGAAGAGTGAGGAGGAGAAGGTTTTGGAACTTAAGAAGGGGAATGAAAGTAGGAAATCTAATGAAAATAGGAATACTAATGAGAGTAGGAATACTAATGAGAGTACGAATACTAATGAGAGTAGGAATGCAAATGAGAATAGTGATGGAAATGAGAATAAAAAAACAATTGACAATAAAAATGGAGATGGCAGCAGAAAACAGAATGACAATATAAGAGGAATTCACTTGTTAAAACACTTAAGTTTGGATGAAACTACTTTACATTCGAATTGTGAGATGAATTCAACTGATGATGAAACGAATGAAATGGCTGCTGGGGTAAGAGCTGCAAGGAATTATCATAACGTTTTGGTGAAGTATAATAATGGAGTTAAATATGATACCATTGAACAAGATGAAGCTAAATATGATGTAATTAAACATAATGAAACTAAATATGATGCAATTAAATATGATGCAAGTAAATATGAAGCATCTAAACATGATGGAACTAAACATAATGGATCTAAACATGATGTGTCTAAACATGATGTGTCTAAACATGATGAATCTAAATATGATGGATCTAAACATGATGGATCTAAACATGATCGAACAAAATATGAAGGAACAAAATATGAAGGAACAAAATATGAAGGAACAAAATATGAAGGAACAAAATGTGAAGGAACAAAATATGAAGGAAGGAAATATGAAGTAACAAAATATGAAGAAAGAAAACTTGAATCAAACAAGTATGATACAACAAAATATGAAGGGCATAAGTATGATGCGATTAAGCATGATGCGATCAAGCATGATGCGATTAAGCATGATGTGATCAAGCATGATGCGATAAAATACGACACAATCAAGTACGACGCAAACACCTTACTCCAAATGAAAAGTACGATTTCCATGGAAAACATAGTGGCCAACAAAGAAATCGAGCAAAAAGTTGAAGCCATGTTAGAACAATACAAGAAACGCAAACCGGCTCATTTGACTAGTCCAACAATTTCTAGACCCAATCCGTTTTCTAATCCTTCAGCGATTCCTCCAGCTCAACCTGTCCCTCCAGAGATACAACAGCAAAGAGCTATGAGCATCTTCAAAGACGTTGAGGCTTACAAGACGGCTAAGATCGAGACCATGGAGGCTTGTCTGGAGTTATTGGGGAGTTTATCATCTGATCGACTTGCGCCGTTGGCGGTCGTGCTAAAAGAGGGCGCTGTGATCTTAATTGGGGCGCAAGATGAGAAGATCAAGACGGCTGCGGAGGTCTTGCTGCAACGTATGAACATCTCGTACGTAGATCACGATAATTTAGATGTTTAAACTTAGAAGAAAAAAAGTGTATGACACAACTTGTAAGAAAAAATAATTGTCTGAAAAAACTTGTAAGAAAAAATAATTGTCTGAAAAAACTTGTAAGAAAAAATAATTGTCTGAAAAAACTCGTATGAAAAAATAATTATCTGAAAATTCTACGCAGAAAAATATTAATATATCTATCAATAAGTAGGTACTATGTATTTAGCTAGAGAACAGAGTAACTAATTTGCTTTAAAAATGAGAGCTTATTACAAGAAATAAACGATATTTTTTAATATGTGTAAGTCTATTAGGTACAATATATTTGTAAGTATACGCAGATGACCAAAGATGTAGTCCAAATAGAAAATGAAGATAATAATGTGTAACAAAGAACTAGTGATGCTATTAATCTTATTGTTATTATTAACACTATTAATATTATGTTTATTATTGTTATTTATTATTGTTGTTCTTATAATTACTACCTTTCTTAGTAAGTATTATTATTACTTTTGTTATTAGCATTATTGTTACGTCCTGATCTATAGTTGGTCCTACTTACATAGTACGCTTATTTTGTTCATAAGTATAAAGGCCTTGTGCATTATGTATTATAATTGTTATTAAACATATCGAAGAATAAATATGATAAAAAGTATGACTTTGTTTCGCATTAAAAAAAACTCTTGTTGGCTCGCCTGGTCGGTCAGTGCTTGGTGGATTCAGATTTTTTAATAGCTTTGTTCCATCCCCTACGTCCGACTAGTTCACGTACTAGTCAGACGATCAGGAGTTCTTAAACAAATTGCGCAGTACATAAATATTTATAAACTGCGCATACTGTTGATGAACTACTGATCGTCTGACTAGTGCGTGAACTAGTCGGACGTAGGGGATGGAACAAAGCTATTATGTACTCCAGTAAAGTATTAAAACTTTATAGCCCTATGATATTTAGATCATCTTAAACTCCTTACTATCTTTATAGCCTCAGGTTCTTTAGATCATCTTATAAACTCCTCACTGTCTTTATAGCCCTAGATTCTTTAGATCATCTTATAAACTCCTTGCAGTCTTTATAAAGCTTTAGGTATCATACCTAAAACAATATTAGCCTTTGATTCTTGAGTTTATTTTCAATTCTTTAGTGTGTTTATGGTATTAGATATATTAGCCTTAGGTATATTAGCCTTAGGTATATTAGTCTTAGGTATATAGCCTTAGATATGTGAGAAAAGACCTCAAGCGAGCGGCATTTCCAGGAACGGCGAATGAATTTATAATAAAAACTATATTTGCAAGTGATTGAAGTCGGTCGGTCGCGACAGGCTGGCGGCTATGTACATTTCCTGGTAGCCAAAATAATTAAATAAGTTGAGTTAGTTTACCCTGAGCTTTGTCAGAGAAAAGACGTATAATAAATTGTCCTAATATTCTCGTATACGTATTATTATTTTTCTAACAGTTGTCAGAAGTGGCATTGAACCCCATAATCGAATATGGGTCGTTCGGAAAGTGACACCGATGGAAGTGGTGGAAATGAAAAATCGCGAAAGAAAATAAAACGATTAAAAAAGGAATTAAAACAGTTGAAACGGGAAAGGTCATGTGTACCTGTTACGAATAAGCTGGACGAAACTTTGATTCCTGAATTCGACCCCGGAAGCGACGTGTGCGTGCGGCAATATACAAAAAGAGTCGACGACGTTGCAAAACATTACGAGTGGTCCCAAAGGGACGTGGTGAAAATCGTTGCGGGAAGACTTAAGGGCAATGCAAGGGTTTGGTTCGACCAGCAGCCCTTGGAGCACACTTGGAGCACAATAAAAGTAAATTTAGTGCGCGAATTTAACAAATGCTTTCCTTTTGGAAGACTTCTAAAAGAAGCGGCCGGTTATAAAGCAAGTGCCGGTCAAAACTTAGGCGAATACTGCTTTCAAAAACTGTGTAAGTTGCGAGCACTTAATCTAAAAATTAAAGATGAATATTTAATAGATGCAGTGATCGAAGGCATACCTGATGAACAATTGGCACGAATAATTAGGGCCGCGGGTCATTCGGACGTCAGTGAATTGCATGCACATCTCAATACAATGGGAAGCATGTCGATGAAGCCAAAAGACACCCGTGAAGATAGGGTTCAGAAACCGGAAAAGGTGAAATCAAGTTCGGCAAAGATTATTTGTTACAAGTGCAACCGAGAAGGACACACAAGAAAAGATTGTAAAGTGGCGAAAATCGTTTGTTTTAATTGTGGAGCAAAGGGACACAAAGCAAATGAGTGCAAAAGTGCGTGTAACAAGTGTAATAAAAAGGGACACTTGAGTAAGGATTGTCGGTCCGGTTCAGGTGACAGTCTGGCAAAAAGGGTTAATGCTGTTGACACGACGG